>JAIUSX010000420.1:0-28736 GCA_026573805.1 Hesperophylax magnus | reverse complement strand
CAATTGAATCAAAAATTGAAATAAAATTTATAAAAGAAGTCAAAACGAAACGAGGTGACGTTAATTACATCATTTTCGCGGAAGTTGACGGAAAAACATACCATAGAATGTTACAAGAAGGCCGAGTAAATATTGGATGGGATAGATGTCGAGTATTCGACAACATTTCACTTTTAAAGTGTTACAAGTGCAATGGCTACATGCACAAATCACAAGATTGCAGAAATGAAAAAGCATGCACTCGTTGTTCCGGAACACATGACGACGACAATGAAAACTGTCAAAACGATATCCAATGCATTAACTGCAAGAAAATGAATGATCGACTAAAATTACAACTGCCAACTGACCATTTTGCTTGGAGTGATGAATGTTCTGTGCACATGAGAAAAATTGAAGCGGAAAAAAAGAAAATTGATTTTTTATGTCACTAAAGACCTGCTCTATGGTAAACAGTAACATAAAATTATCTTCGGACAACCAATCAGATAACGAAGAGAGTTTTTACATCCATAACATACAAAGTTCGCCTGCTTACCATGAAGAGTTATCCGCCAGAGCCGGAAAAAACCAAAACCATTCGAAATAAAATCTTAGAATTAGAAAATATTTTGTGTGAAAAAAATATCGACGTTTTTTGTGCTAGCGAACACTGGTTACAAAAAGGTGAAGCGACATCTATCAATTTTAAGGGTTATAAATTAGGTTCAATTTTTTGTCGAGAGAGCCATATTCATGGAGGAGTCTGTATTTACCTTAACGAAAACATTGTTTTTACAGAACTAGAAAGTGTTAAACAAATAACGAAAGAATTTGTATTTGAATGTGTTGGTATTGAAATCCCAAAGCTCAAAATGATAATTTGTACAGTAATGTAATTTGTACTATAATGACTCTGATATTAATATTTTTTTTGAACAACTTCAACTTTTACTAAAAAAAATTTGCAAAAATAACAAAAAACAAATAATACTGTGCGGAGACTTTAATATTGACACAAGCTACAAAAACAAAAATGCTGATTCACTCAAAAACACATTAAAATCTCACAATATACGTTTGATTATTGACAAACCTACTCGTATACTAGGAAAAAGACAAAGTATAATTGATCATATAGGTACAAATATATCAAAAAGCTCTTACACATGGGAAGTCACAGAATTAGCTGTATCAGATCACATGGCACAGTTAATGCACATAAAAACAGATCATAATATAAAACAAACATGGTATACAAAAAAACAATTATTTAACAAAGAAAATACTAAAATGTTTAACAATTACTTATCATGTATATGTTGGGAATCACTGAAATTATTTGAATCCATTGATGACAGTTACGAATACTTCATTAATGAAATAAATAATGGGATGAAACTTTGTTTCCCCTTTAAACAATTTAAACATCCCAAAAAACGCCAAATAAATTGGATAACACCGGGTATTAAAATATCTATTAAACAAAAAAGGCAACTGTACATAAAACAAAAACAAACAAATGACATGTCAATCATAAACCACTACAAACAATACAAAAAAATTCTTAGTATAGTAAAACATATAGCTAAACGAAATTACAATAGTCAACGTATTCAGAATGCGCAGAATAAAACCAAAGTATCATGGAACATAATAAAAGAAAACTTAAGCAATTCAAAATCTAAAATTAAACCAAAAATCTGTCTTAAAATAAATGATAACATGGTATCAGAACCAGAAAACATTGCAAATGAATTTAACACTTTCTTTGCACCACCGCCAGATTTTGATTTAACCCATTGGCCTCCGAATTGTTTAGCTAAAAAAGTGTCCTTCACATCCAAATTAATTTTGTACCAAAAGTTAATCAGCAAATGTAACAAATTTTGTAAACGTTTTTGTGCATTGAATTAAGGTACTTAAAAAAAATGAAGTGTTTAAAAAAAAATACAATATGATCAAACGAAGAAATAAAAATAAATTTATAATAAAAACCTTTTTTTCATTTTTTTATAATTGGATTAAGAAAGGGTGTACATTAATCATACTTATTACCATAATATATATATTTTTTACGTAAAAATGTACTTACTTAAAACTATGAAAAAAAAATACAACTATATAAACATGATGCTAAATTATTAAGTTTACGGATATTATTTACGCACCGATTTGTTTCGACAACTATGGCTGCCCAAAATGCCAACTCCGTCTTGTCCTCTTTCAAATCCTGCATCGTACTTCTTCTTACTCCTGGATTGCCGGTAAATGGAATCCGGCTGATGTTTGGAGACGATTTCCACGTCCGTTCATTAGGATTGGTAGTTTTGCGACGTTTTGCTGGAGGTATGGAAGCCGACGGGCCAACTTCACTCGTCGAAACGTTCAAAACTTCCACTGCCTCCTAAGTGGATTCTTTGTCCTCAGACTACGGATCTGAGGAATCTACATGGTCACTAAGTTATCGTCGTTCTGATTTATATAATAAACTCTCAATTTGGGCTGATGCTATCCGCCCACCACGCGTTTTACGGACAAGCTTGTCTATTTCCGAACCACCCGCCATTTTGAAAATTCCAGGAAAAAACTATACAAACGGAATCTTGCCAATACTACCAAACGAATGTTTAATTATCCACAGAGCGATTGGCATTTGAAATTTTAATGTTACATAATATTATGTTTTTTATGATCCTGCCCGGACTATCTGTCTGTAAATATTATGTAATAAGTTTTGCCCGAGCTTAATAATAAGTAATTTACATCGAACCATTTATTCAATTGTTGAACATAACCTGAAGAACAAAAAACTGTTATTTACTGTTCTTCAAGCTATGGCTGGAGATATCCACCTTAACCAAAATCCAAAATAAATGCGTATTTTGGCCGCCAAAGAGGAACAATTATTTTACCCGTCTGTAACTTTTGCATCGTTTTTAAATCAAATTAAATATTATGCAAGCATTACTGATGATGGCATAAAACTTGTCTATGACTTCATTATTGTCTGTGTAAAACTAACCTAATTTGATAACTCATCCTTTTTTCATCGCCAGTTGGCCAGTCGCATCACCCGGTTTTTATTCTCTAATTCTACTTTATATCGCTAACACTGTTGAACCCACGAAGTTAAAATTATCTTCCCGTGCTTGTGATATTTATTAGTAAGTACTAATGCTTTTATGAATCACGCTAATCATTTTGGTAGCGGCCGTTATCGGTACACCTAATTTAACAAATCTATTGGAGTTTTGTTTGCGGAACGTTCAAACTGTTAATTAGACGTCTGCTTATTTTAATAAAAAAAAATAAAATTTAGTTTTAAATATTCTGTTAAAAGCGCATTAGCGAACTTAATAGAAGCTTTAATTTAATAAATTATTTGCATTACTTATAGTTATAGTTATATTGAGTTATCCGACGAATCTTTCAACAGATTTCAAATGTCAACTCCAAGGTCAAGATATTCACAATATGTATATCCCTATTTCCCAATATATGTTTCGCATATGATATCATTGTTTTGACAAAATATTTAACCAAACAAAATGAAAAGCTCATTTCAAATAGGTTTCCGTCACAATTATGTTCTGTTTCAGGTATACATATTTGTTTGGGCTTGTACCAATTACCGCAGCCTATGACAGCGGTGCCATGGATCTAGTAAATCCAGAAACTGTTTCCATCAAGACGGAACCAGGGCCCCAGGAAGAAGGTGGAGGTGAAATGGATTTAGATCTCCCAGATGTAAAGAAGGAATGTTCGCAATATGCGAAGAGTACTCAGACAGCCAGTTAGTTGCATTGCTTTTGTATAATAAATTGTATGTTATTAATTCAAGTCCATTTTGGATTGCCATGGCGACAGAACATAATATGTTTTTTAACGCTGCCCTCTTTTGCCGTAGTTATTTTAGTTTTTATCTTTGCCAGAAACAGCCAATCTACAACATTAGTTAAACTACATAATTTTAATTTAGTTTTGTGAATACTCCACGCGTGTTCCAACTGCTCTCAAGCTCTTGGCGTAGTAGTACGTTGTGTGGCTAGAAGTCAAAAGGAGGGAATGGATATAGAGTGGTGAAAGGTGGGAAGTACTTGTCATTGGAACGCGCCGCAAGAATATATTGTGAAATATCATGTATCAATCAAAAAAATTGCTTGCGCACGCTTGGATTTTATCCCGGAACCTCCAGATTTCAAGTCGAGAGCCATTCCCTTTGATTACAGAAGCCGCCAATGCTCACAATAAGTGCTCGATTCCTCAAATTTTCCATTTTTTCCTCATGAGTTAAAAATACATATTTATTTATTTGTTTGTTCACGCCCAATTAGGGCTCTTACTATTATTGGAAGAAAACAACATTTCGTCGACTTATAAAAACTCCATAATTCAGGTGCTCTAAATCAAATGTTTATTCCTTCCTGAAGCGGACATCTAGGGTTGTCCTTATTAATTTGATTAAATTAACCTTGAACTCTCTTCATCTAACTTTCAATTCTGCAGGATTAATCAATGGTGTATTTTAACGTAAATATTGTAATTTGAAAACTTGTGTTGTTTAACATCGATTATCAATCTATGTACATGTTGTTTTATAGCTTACATTAATCAGGAGACTGTTACCGTTAAGGCGGAACTCGGATGCCGAGAAGATAGTTATGGGGAACTTCCTTGTATGGAAATTGACATAGACCTGCCGGATGTCAAAAAGGAATGCTTAGAACGAATCTACCAGTCCGGTATAGACAATTTCCTTCCTAAAATTTTTCATTTTCTCCCATCGTAATTTGTTAAATTATTTATCAATTTTAGTGCTTTATTGTGGTAAGTGTAGATATTAAGTCGAATAAAGCTTTTATAATCGTTTTTTTTTATCGACAGATATCAAGACGCATCCTGTGGAAAAGCAATTATTTTGTCCTAATTCAACCTTCTCCCTTTCTAATAAGTCGAATTTAAATAGGCACCTATGCAACCCTACAGGAAAAAAATATTTTTCATGTTCCGAGTGCAACTATTCATGTTCTCGAAGGGGCCATCTGACGAGACACATGCTGACTCACAGTGGAGAAAAACCTTTTACATGTTCCAAATGCAATTACTCATGTTCTCAAAAGGGCTCTCTGACGATCCACATGCTGACTCACAGTGGTGAAAAACCTTATTCATGTTCCGAGTGCAACTATTCATGTTCTCGAAAGGGCCAACTGACGATCCACATGCTAACTCATAGTGGTGAAAAACTTTTTTCATGTTCCGAGTGCAACTATTCATGTTCTCGAAAGAACAATCTGACAAGCCACGTGCTAACTCACAGTGGAGAAAAACCTTTTTCATGTTCCGAGTGCAACTATTCATGTTCTCGACAGAACCATCTGAGAAGCCACATGCTGACTCACAGTGGAGAAAAACCTTTTTCATGTTCCGAGTGCAACTATTCATGTTCTCGAAAGGGCCAACTAACGATCCACATGCTAACTCATAGTGGTGAAAAACTTTTTTCATGTTCCGAGTGCAACTATTCATGTTCTCGAAAGGGCCAACTGACGATCCACATGGTGACTCACAGTGGTGAAAAACCTTTTTCATGTTCCGAGTGCAACTATTCATGTTCTCGAAGGGGCGATCTGACGAGACACATGCTGACTCACAGTGGAGAAAAACCTTTTACATGTTCCAAATGCAACTACTCATGTTCTCAAAAGGGCTCTCTGACGATCCACATGCTGACTCACAGTGGTGAAAAACCTTTTTCATGTTCCGAGTGCAACTATTCATGTTCTCGAAAGGGCCAACTGACGATCCACATGCTGACTCACAGTGGTGAAAAACCTTTTTCATGTTCCGACTGCAACTATGCATGTTCTCAAAAGGGCCAACTGACGATCCACATGGTGACTCACAGTGGTGAAAAACCTTTTTCATGTTCCGAGTGCAACTATTCATGTTCTCGAAAGGGCCAACTGACGATCCACATGCTGACTCACTGTGGTGAACAACCTTTTTCATGTTCCGAGTGCAACTATTCATGTTCTCAAAAGGGCCATCTGACGATACACATGCTTACTCACAGTGGAGAAAAACCTTTTTCATGTTCCGAGTGCAACTATTCATGTTCTCGAAAGGGCAATCTAACGAGCCACATGCTAACTCACAGTGGTGAAAAACCTTTTTCATGTTCTGAGTGCAACTATTCATGTTCTCAAAGGGGCCATCTGACGAGACACATACTGACTCACAGTGGTGAAAAACCTGTTTCATGTTCCGAGTGCAACTATTCATGTTCTCGAAAGAACAATCTGACAAGCCACATGCTTACTCACAGTGGAGAAAAACCCTTTTCCTGTTCCGAGTGCAACTATTCATGTTTTCGAAAGGGCCAACTGACGATCCACATGCTGACTCATAGTGGTGAAAAACTTTTTTCATGTTCCGAGTGCAACTATTCATGTTCTCGAAAGAACAATCTGACAAGCCACGTGCTAACTCACAGTGGAGAAAAACCTTTTTCATGTTCCGAGTGCAACTATTCATGTTCTCAAAAGGGCCATCTGACGATACACATGCTTACTCACAGTGGAGGAAAACCTTTTTCATGTTCTGATTGCAAATATACATTTTCTCGGAAGAGCTATCTTACAAGACACATGCTGACCCACCGTTAAAGAAAACCTTTGTCTCGTCTCGAGTGAATATAATAATTATCTTTTGTGACGAGCCACATGCTGACTTACAATTAAATTTGATTGCTCGTCACGGAACCCCGGGCAGCATCATCACGGACCATGGTCGTCAGTTCGAGAGTTGTCTCTTCAAAAAACTCGCAGAAAAGTTTGGCATCAAACACAATAGAACTACTGCGTATCACCTACAGGCGAACGGGATAATAGAGAGATGGCATCGCACGCTCAAGGCATCCCTCATGACATGTGGTGACCGGAACTGGTTCAAAAATCTCCCCCTCATATTGCTCGGGTTGAGAGCGACTGTTCGTGAAGAACTAAAAAGGTTCGCCTGCTGAACTCACCTATGGCGGGACACTAAAGCTACCTTGCGATTTCTTCACTGAAACCCCCCGTGAGGAACCCGACACGTACGTAGGATGTCTACAAAGGAAGTTCGAGCATATTAAATCGACTCCTGCCAGCAAACACAGTACTAGAAATTTTTTCGTACACAAAGACCTACCCGTCACCACGCACGTATTCCTGAGAACGGATAGCGTAAGAAAACCTCTACAGAATACATATGAAGGTTCTTACAAGGTAGATTAGCGCGACGACAAAACATTTGTCATTTCAATAAGAGGCAAACCTAAACACGTCTCCATACACAGACTCAAGCCTGCTTTCGTTCCGGTCGAAGAAAATTTCACTATGGACACACCTGTCGCTGTCACACCAGTAACCAAGACGACAACTCGTTCAGGTCGGCAAGTACATTTTCCAAAGCGATTTGGATCGGAATAAGCACGAAAAGACATTTCTATTTGGAATTTTTTTTATAACTCATAATAGAAATTAATTTCTTAATTTCGCCTAGCTTTCTCTTGGAAACAATATTCTTAAAGTACATATCTTTTTTTCTTAAAAAATACTGCAAATCAAACATTATTAAATTTACACATTTTTGATGGAAATTTGACTTTAATATTGTTTGTTATCAAATGATAGAATCTAAAACTTAGATAATAATTATGTATTCACGAGTGTGAAACATTTTCTATACGATGAACACAAATCATCATGTAAACCGCATAATTCATGCACCCTAAAATGTATAACAATTATAAAATAACTCTACGTTCGGATGAAATCTTTTCACCGCTTTATAGCATTTATATATGCATTGCTACTCGATTAATAGCATCAACCGTCATCACAAGTGTGATCGACTACCATAATAGAGCATTGTTTTTTTTTTGTTTTTAACCAAGTACCAAGGTACTTTTTTGTACTTTCAAATATGCTTCTCCGGACGTGTAAGGCACTATATACTTCTAGAGAACCATATCATCGAAATTTTCTGTTATTTAATATTTCTTTATTATTTTTTTCATGCAATAACAGTAAACAGCTGATGATGTATCACTTTCCTAACTAAGGAACATTAACCCACTTTGTCATACGTATGTAAATAAACAAGGTTATTCGACTTTTTGTCTCCAAAAAACACATATTTACTTACCGATGACAGTTGTGTTGCATAGTTAATTTCAAATTACTAATTCACCGCTACAGATTAGCGTAACACATTATATTTCTAATACCATTGTGAACGCCTTACTTAGGTTACCTTATACATGTACTTCTTTAATTAAGACAACTGTATTATTTATGCTTATATTGCTCTAAACATTTCATACTCTAGTTATAGCTCAATACACATTTATATATAGATTATATACATAGCAACTTAGATCAAGGGTACAAATGCATAGCGATATATCTAGATTTAGCTAAAGCCTTTGACTCAATCTGCCACAATTCACTTTTTAAAAAATTAGAAAACATGGGTATCAAAGGCAAGGAACTTCAACTATTTAAAAGTTATATGAGTAACAGAACTCAACAAGTCAAAATTAACAACCATACTAGTAAACCACTGCCGATTACATATGGAGTTCCACAAGGAAGCATACTAGGGCCCGTTCTTTTTACTATTTACATAAATGAACTTTGCAGCATGAAAATAGACGGTGAAATAGTTAGCTATGCTGATGACACAGTTTTACTTTTCAAATCTAAGGATTGGAATAATGTATATAACATAGCGAATTTGGGAATCTCGCAAGTGAAAACATGGCTAGACTCAAACATACTTACACTTAACATATCAAAGACAAAATTCACAACATACAGTATAAATAGCACGGGACAGCCAAAAAACAATACAAACACCATAAAAATACACGAATGTTTAAACACCAACATCTGCGATTGCCCTCCTCTAGAAAAAACAGAACAAATAAAGTATCTAGGAATCGTAATTGACCATAACCTTAGATGGATACCTCACATCAAACAAATCACAAATAAACTTCTCAAAACAATACACATTTTCCTTAACATAAGAAACATATATAAAATAAAACAATTGAAACAATATATTTTGCACTCTGCCAATCAATAATAGAATATGGAATTATTGCTTGGGGAGGAGCAACAAACTCGGCTATCAATTACATAGAAACCGCACAGAAAACGATCTTAAAGGTAATACTAAAAAAACATAGACTGACCGATACAGACCAAATATTCAACAGCTGTGACGTACTAGATATACGCCAATTATACGTTAAAACACTACTAAACTACATTTTTAACAAAAAAAATAAATTTCAACATACACAAAATAACACTAACAGACCAGTTAGACAGGCGTACAAAGAAAACATCAAAACTCCAACAGTAAATTCAACCTTTGGACAAAGACACTATCAATACCATGCTATAAAAGCTTTCAACAGTCTAAAAATTGAAATTAAAATTGAGGAAAATAAAAATAAATTCACAAACAAAATTACAAAATGGATTAAACAACAAAAAAGACAATATTACCAAAATGTCATAGCATAAAATAAAAATAAAACCTACACGTAACACACAAAACCAACATAAACACACATCACTCACAAACACACAAGATTATTTTCATTGTATTATTTTTTAATTTTAAATGTATTATTATGTATTTTTATTTTTTATTTTAAATTTATTATTTTCTTTTCAAATTTACTATCTTCTCTTTAAATGTAATATGTAGATTAGATTTTCATATTATAAAATGAAGGCCTCAGCACGGGCAAGCCACCCAGTGAGGCCTACATTACTGGAAAACATAAATTGTAACAAAATAATGTACCAAATAAAATAAAATAAATAAATAAATATTTTATGTCAAACAAATATTTTTCTAAACGCAGAAATGTTTCCTACGGTAATTATGACTACATATTTTCGATTCAATTATCATGTACAATGCTAATTTCAAGTTTATTATAAATGATAAGATTAAATATTTTTATATTCTACTATTATATACCTAATAATTTCATGACCAGCGCTACATAGTACGCACTCTGCGTAAAAATCATGCAGTTGCACTGAACATAGTTCAGCTTACAAAAATTTCACGATTTATACAGTGATCTAAACCTTAAACTGGAATCAAACTTTGATTTCCATGCACCACAAAATAATAAACAAATGCTTCGAGCAATTAGTTCGTCGATGCACCTGACACCGCAAACGCGGAATATTAGCAAACTTTTAGTTTAAAGCTATTATGTAAATAATTTAAAACTACAAAAAAACTAATTATAATTAAACTTAGCAATAATACCTATAGTTGTTATAAGAAAGCTAATACTAGTAAACAAAACGTTATGTTTCCATTTCATCACATTTTATAAATATTGTATTAAAATTAAGTACTCTTGCTGACCATCCATCTTCTAATAATTGTTAAGCCAACAATGCCTTCCAATGTGTTCCCGAAAACGTTGCAACTTTAAACGTTTAAAAATCAATTTGTCATCTCACCAAGTCCAATCATAACTTCTCTGAACATTTCTTACTCTCCTGGACACATTGGAGGCTGCTCACATTCTGACTGAAGGTGCCTCAGTCAGGATATGACCAATATATATATCTCAACTCCTGTAGTATGTCGTGGACGCTGGAGGGGAGGCTGTCGTGATCTAGTAAAGAACCCCAATATATTGCTAATTATTCAGAAGATGACAACACCGGCCGCTCGAGTCACCGAGGGTCCCAGCGGACACGCCGGTGACCGAAGCGCCATTCCAGGGGCATTTAACTAAGCTTTGGCCTTGAAACTCATATGAAACCGCCACGCCCACCTCAAAATTCTTTCAGAAAACGAATAATATGGCTAAAAGCTCAGATCTCATTGGTGAGAAAAGAAGGATTGGTTTGATCTCTCGCTCTCTACCATAATGACTCGTGTAACAGAAAGAGATGACGGAATTTTGCCGTTTGACAGTTTTCAAAACATTCCAACAAAATGAGAGTGGTTTATTTATACACGCGGGTTGTCATTTGCTGCCGAAATACTAAAATTTCGCGTCGAAAATATTGCGTGTTAAAGTTGTTCGTGATAAAAATACAATATAAGCCAGTATAGTGTTAGCGAGTTACAAACATATATTCAACCTACCTACGTAAATTCAAGTTTAAAGTGAATTGACAGTTTTTAGGTTATTACGTAACATACTTGGTATATGTCTTCCTCCACAACGTATAAATGTTATTTATTATATCGACCAACTTATTCATGTTATTGATTAGTGTTATCCTGTATTGTCTT
The DNA here is from genome assembly GCA_026573805.1 of Hesperophylax magnus. Taxonomy (NCBI): domain Eukaryota; kingdom Metazoa; phylum Arthropoda; class Insecta; order Trichoptera; family Limnephilidae; genus Hesperophylax; species Hesperophylax magnus. The sequence goes on along the minus strand of JAIUSX010000420.1, from coordinate 17,420 downwards.
GTTGTTTTGGTGAAATTAAAGTTTTGAAACATATGTAACAATAAGTTCAAAATAGGCAGAAAAATGTCGGAATTCATCGTCGTACTGTCGGACAATCATGTTTTGGAATTTTTCTTGTAATTTTGGGTTTCTTCTTCTCAGATTAACACGTTTCATCTTAAAGAAATAAACTGTAAAAGTTCATTTTCTTAGTCAGATGAACCTTGCCCTCGGAAAACATTTCGACATTTTTCTGCTTCAAGGACATTTTTATTTTTATAATAGTTTTTTTTGGGCTAGTGAATGAACAGAGTAGGCTGAGAGCAATTATGTTGTCTATGGTCGCATCTTTTTTAAATGGCCTTGAGTTTCCTCTACCTTGTCTACTGCTCTGCTCCGCACGGTAGGTACTGCTTGTATATCTGTGGTTAAGTACTGTATAATTACGTTACATACAAAAAGCCCGAAGATATCGATCTAGAGTTCTAGAGAGTGGTATATTTATGCGCCATTCTGTTCTTGCGCGTCGTATAACCAACACGTTGCTATCCATTCAAGTCACTTTCGCTCTAAAATGTTATTCGTAACCTTCTGATTAATAAATTATTAAACGTGGAAATTTCTTTCATTACTCCGAATCAATGACCCCGCAGCACCGTGTAAGTATTCTGGCGAACCACGACTCCTGCAACATAGAAACCCTCCACAAATGTATAAACAATCACATATATACGGCCACCTGCGGCGACCCATAAACCAAAACTGACCTACTTACGATTTAACGGAAATGGGACATCTGCTTATCGTGCGTCTCTTTCCTTCATATGTTAGTTGAACTCAGCATACTAGAGAAAGCTATATTTTGCGAATATTTACATTTACATTACATTATTTACATTATTTTTTTACATTAGATACATTTAAAGCAGATATAACAGTAATAACATAGCATTATGAGAGCATATATTTAAAATGAGTAGGTACAAGTGTTATTACGTTATTATGTCAGAGATTAAAACAACAGATGATTTTACCCTGCAGAGCAGAAACATTTTATGGTTACACCGCTTTAAATGAAGGGTGATTTCAAAATAATGCTTTAAATCCGGGTTTCTTTATTTGTTTTACTTTTGAATAGTTTTTTTTTTTTTTTTATTAACAAATTTTTTGATACATATTCAATTCAGGTACATACATTAGTTGGGTACTTTGATCTTCAGTAATAATTTATAAGAATTTGATCAAAAAAAATTCAACTTCTGACTCGATTTACTCGAAAACGAAATCACAAATCAAAAAAAATTATACTACAAAATCGACTCCAAATGTGATTTAGATTCACTAGTTTCCTGCTTGTACTACGAGTTTCCGGACACCGTGTATAATGCAGAGAGGTTTTGCGAGTGTTTCGGCATAATTAGCTTCAAAGCATAATGGAATGTCATCACACCCCGCGCTCGTGTTTATGTCAAGAGCTTTTATTTCTTCTAAGACTATTTCTCGTGTGAATTTAACCATTGGATCTTCCAGAATGCGACTTTTACATATTGCTCAATAAAATTTAGCCTTCAGGCCCGTTCCCACAGTTCGTATTTTAAGTTAGCGTAGTTTCCCACATTTGCACATTTGACCCTACAATAAAACAATTCATTGGCCTGGTATTTTTATAAAAATATTGTCTTGTTTGTGTATCATTTATGATTTAAGAATTCGTGACATTTTACTTCAAGCGGCGGCGGCTTCTACCCAAGAGCTGTTCGCCCCATTTTATGATCACCCCAGTTAAACCATTATGCCTAAAAATATTTGCCAATACCTTTCCCACCCCTGTTCCATAGTAATAAAAACCCCAAATAAAGTTTCATCTCCCTTAAAATAATCCCTTTAAAATATTTGTATTGTTTGAGTCATGTCTGTATTATTTAGGATAGTTAAGTGCATTACATTTTATGTTTAAGAATGTAGTTTGCCGACGAGCGGGTGGAACAACTTTATTTTTGTAATATGTCCTTCAGAATTTATTTTAAATACAGATACCTCCCAGAAAGGAGGCAGGATTGATATAACTGGTAGGTACAGGCGTGCCTATGCAGGAGGGCAGTATAGAAATAACTGGTAGGTACATGCGTACCTATGCAGTCAGTCGTGAGATAATTACTAGGTTTATGTAAACCTAGATAAAACTGAAGAATAAAGGAAACTAGACCTTTATTTCTTTCAGTTGAAATGATTCCAGAAGAGTTTAGGATTACCATTCATGTTACTTTCAGCAGTATGTATATAATTAATGTAGAGTTGTTGTGCAATTCGTTTCTGTCTAGATCTTAAGAGTGAAAACGTTTGGTAGTCACGAGTATTTTGAAATTTTTATGATATTTATTTTTTTCTTTAATTATTTTTATAAGAGATTGTATAATTTTCAGATTCATTATGTACCACTAGTGACTCCTATGAAGGTTAGATTATATTGTTTCTGAAAGGTTCTCGCCTCTGCTATATGTTTGTGATTAAATTGTGTCCGCAAAGTCGATCCCTGTTTTGCGGCCCTTTTGAATTTGAAGGTTGTCAACAGTCTTTTGTCGTATAAGGTTGGGTTTCCTTAAAAACGCTCTCTTGCTCAAAAACAACCAAAGGTTTCACCTTTCCAAAAGAACCACAGGAACTAGCCTGTATCCAGAGAATTTACTGTAAAAAGTGCCTAGTCATATCATGTGATAGTGGATATTTATTGTTAAATAAAGTGATTCAGTTTGCTCTCAATAACGGAGTTTAATTCCAAGGACCCTAATTTATAACAGAGATGATGTATACTATGGTGGATAATTACAACTTTTGCCGGTTTAGTTGGTACATAATTTATTTTCATATTGTTCAAAATGTTGTAGAATACGTCACTTACGTGTTGAGTATTCAAATAGTTCAGTTTATGATCCCAATCAATTTCGTTAAGTTTTGTGTTTATTACTGAATAATCCGCTTTTCTGAATTGTAATATTTGCTATGTGATGGATTTTTTTTTTTTTTTTTTGGTAAGAATCGAGATAAGCAGTGTTTTGCATCGTCCTTGGAAGAGACGATTTTTTTTTTTATGTTATTGAAATGATTCCAGAATATGAACTATACGGTAAATTTCATTTCTTTAAACTCTAATCTAAAACATAAAAATGAATGATTTTTTATGCAACGCATTAGATAAAAAAATGTATATTGAAGAAAATTTATGTCATTCTATGAAAGATTTTAACTTAATTTGCTCTGAAAAAGGATTTACCCTATTTCATGCAAATATTAGAAGTTTAGAACGAAACATGGATGAATTAGTTATAACATTAAAATAATTAAATTTTTTTCCGGGCCTGATTGTGTTAACAGAGACACACTCTGCAGGCGAAATCAATTACACTATTCCAGGCTACACATACCATGCGACAATAAACAAAATAAACAAAAACTCAGGTATCGGATTATTTATTTCTAACCAGTATAATGTTCTCAATATTAAAGAAATAATTAATGTTAGTAATTTTAACATATTAAATATAGAATTTAAAGACGTAAATAAATATTATAACATTATTGCTATTTATCGTACGCATACATCGATAATACCTCAATTTATAGATGAATTATAAAATATTCTGTTAAATTTTAGAAATAAAAATACTATTATTGTTGGAGATATGAATTTAAATATTGCAAACGACTATTCTAGTTAAGATAAAGACACATATCTAAATATGTAAGCAGAACTCAATTATTTATCGTGCATAAATTCTTAAACTAGAAATGTTAGAGGTCAACGCCCCTCATGTTAGATCACATTTTTACAAATATTCCTGATATCCAAAATATAAAATCAGCTGTCATTCATACAACTATCACTGATCATTATTCATGTATTTTAAACTATAAATTAAGCAATCCAACTTTGCCATTATTTAAACAAAATAATTACTCAAAAAAGTACTTAATATGGATATATTAAAACACCAATTAGAATCAGAAAATTGGAATAAATTATTACAATGTAATGATGTCAATATATGTTGAAAAATGTTTGAAGAAAAAATATCTAAATGCATAAATGACTCGACAAATAATAATATAATAACCAAATCCAAAGTGTCGAACTTGAAACCTATAAAACCATGGATTACTCATGGTTTAGTAGTATCTGTACGACATAAGCAAGCTCTTTACAAATTAACTACTCAACAACCAAATAATAAAAATTTACTAAATCATTTTAAAGCATACAAAAACAAACTTTCATTTATTATAAAAAATACAAAGTAAACAAAAGTATTATAAACAAAAGTTGAATCAGGCTGAAAATGATAGTAAAAGAGTGTGGACAGTTATAAATGAAATAATTGACAAGAAACAAAAACAAGAATAACGACATCGCCACTATATTTCATGAAAACATGTTGTAAAGAAAATCCCTCAAAAGCTGCAAACATATTTAACACCTTCTTTGCGAACGTAGGGGAAAATCTTGCCAATCTCATTCATACTGACCCAAATATAACATTTCCAGACTGTAGTATTGATACTGACAATAATAAAGCAACATTCCAAGTCACCACAGAGAACGAAATAATATCAATTATAAACGGTACCTATGCAAGGAGGTTCTGCCCCGGGTTTTTATGGAATAACAGTAAATATTTTAAAAAATATTAAAAATCAAATTTCTAAACCGTTAAAACACATAATAAATGTAAGTTTCCAAAGCGGAGTGTTTCCATCAATCTACAAACAAACTACCATTACTCCAATATTTAAATCTGGTAACCCAGAAGAAGTTAGCAATTACCGACCCATATCAGTAATCTCGAACATAGCAAAAATTTTTGAAAAGATAGTTAAAAAAAGGATAAACCAATTTGTAAAATGTAATACATTAATTAATGAAAATCAGTTAGGTTTTATGGAAGGTAGAAGCACTCAGGATGCAATTGAAAAATTAACTAGTCTTGTTCATAATTCATAAGATAAATCATTAAAATGCATTGGAATTTTCATAGATCTAAAAAAAGCTTTTGATAGCATATCACACGACAAACTTATAAGTAAATTAAGAAACACTGGATTAAGTGGTACAGCTATAGAATCGATAAAAAGCTACCTTTTCAAACGCCCTCAAGTCGTAAAAATCAACGATGTACTTAGTCAACAAAAAACAAGTCACTTCGGCATACCTCAAGGTACAGTCCTGGGACCGTTACTGTTTATCATTTATGTAAATGACATATTCAATCAAAGATTAAATGGAAAAATAATATCTTATGCTGATGACACTGTCATAATAATTGAAGGTACTGATTGGAATAATGTTAATAACTTAGCAATTACTGATATTAATATACTGAAAAATTGGTTCGATAAAAACCTCATCTCATTAAATACTGAAAAAAACAAAATGTATCCCATTCTCTATCAACAAATTTAAATCAATACCAGAATTAAAAATTATAATACATCAACTTAAATGTAACAGAACTAATTGCAATCAAGAATGTTCTATAATTAGGATGGGTTGTTTCGGAGAATTCGAAGGATTTATCAAATTTCAATGTTCATTTTCGGGTTCTGTGAAAGTCCTATTCAAGTTCTGTTACTATATCATTATAGGCTAGTTGCTTGACAGAACTGAAATAAAAACAGAACTACAAAAAATCATTCACAGAACTTGAAAATTAACGTTGAAATTTGATGAATTGTTCAGATTCTTCGAAACAACCCGTCCTTAGTCTAACTTCTGAAATTAAATATCTTGGTATGTATATAGATCGACATTTTAAATGGAAAAAACAAATTTTTTACTTTGTCAAAAGAATTAGAAAATGTATTTATATATTTATAAGTCTTAGAAATATTCTTAGACTAGAAAACCTAAAAAGAGTGTACTATGCAATTGTACAATCTAAATTACAATATGGTATTATTGGCTGGGGAGGAACTTATAACAATATATTAAATCCACTTAAAATAGTTCAAAGATTGATAATTAAAGTAAAAAAAAAAAAAAAAATATGTCATTTATAGGCTTTTTCAACATATTTTACATGTACTTCTTGAATTTGCTAGGCAAATATAAAGGATGCTTCATTTATTATTTATTTATTTACAAACTTAGGACTTTTACCTAAAATGAGTATTAATAAATTATATTAGTGCATTAAAACTTATTTTTATTCAAGAAATACAACAAAAGAGCCAGGAAATGGAAATATGCAAAAAGTCGTCTGTCCTCATAGTCTGATTGAAAGACATCTACGACACATATTTTGTCCGTTATCACTGCTGATATCGCTGATGAAAACGAAGTCCAAATATTTCAATTTTGAATTCATTCAATTAAAAGTTTCTGATTTTTTGTTTTTTTTTAGTCACATAAAAAACAATAAACATATTCGTATGTAGGAACTACAATAAAACCAACTAGGCAAACGACTAACAACAATAAATGTAATGTTAAATAGCGCACACCCATAACCCAAATCGCGGGATATTATAATTTTAGGATTTTAAGAGCTGAAAGTATTGAAAAAAATAATATTTTATTCACGATAATCAACATAAATAATAAGCTCACGGCAAATAAGACCTTCCGAGAGAAATTTTTTTTTTCTAAAGTAAGTAAACTTTAAAAATTACATTTATCAAATGTTGGTAACGAAACAAAGAAAAAAAAACAAATTTTCAACTGAAAATTGAACTTCAATAATTTTACGCATCACTCGGGATTTTTTTTAATGGAATACCGCACACAGTCTCAACTGCTCCCAACCATCTGGAGCCAGTGAGACTATGGAATCCCCAATTGGGGTATATTAGTAGATTGTGAGGCTGAAGGTAGTGTGGAGGGGAAGGAGATGGAGATGAGAAAGAGAGGAAGGAGGATGAAGGAGAAGAGAGATGGTATGTGAGTATCTATTCAGATCTGATCACCAAACACGGCTAAAGCCATTTCAATTCTTATCGTGGTCTTAACACCATATCTTCCTCTCTGGAACATGCCACAAATAGACTATATGTTATTTTAAATGAATAATTTGTGAAATAACATAAATGAATCAAATAAAATTTACTTGCGCACGCCGGGATTTGAATCCGCGATCTCCGGATATCTAGTCAAGAGTATCCCTAGACCACGGAGGCCGTAATACGTACGATGTAAGAGTATTTCACATCACGCATGCACCGACAACCGATAGTAGTATATTAGCGGTAGGTAACTTTGTACTTGTGCATTGTTTTCAAACTTCCAAAATATTGGATGATTTATATAGAGCAGTTTTTGTGAAAAATCAACTCAAGGACTCTGTTTGTATATTTTAAAGTAATAATTTAAGTCAACTACTAACTAAGATAAAAGTAAAGTATTTGAAATCTGAAAATCAACCTGTATATACAATTTATCACTAATTGGCTAATTGAACAAAAAAATACCTCAAACTTATGGGAGCCGAATTGTTCAATCTCCAGACGATATATTCAATATCCAAAATAATCATTCATCATTTTCAATCCATCTTCAACGTCCACCTTTAGAGTCATAATATGGGCATATTATAGCTTCAATCTTATAAAAATGATCTTTATTAATTTCCTGTTACACATATGTATTAAACGAAATGACCAAAATCGAGAATTTTTTTGAATTTGCCTGTAAAAACAAAAAAAAAACGTCTCCTGTAAAATTTGCTAAATGGTCTATTGAACATACAAGAACTAAAGCAGCGTTATATAATGCACTTGCATAGTGTTGATTGACTAGCTGATCATTTGTGGAAAAGTGAGTGGAAGGGTTTAGTTTTTCCTATGGGGAAGATTTAACCCGGACAACAAAATCGGAAGCATTAAAAATAAAAATTTGAACCCCTAATGGAATTGAATAAAACCTTTTATAATACATATATTACAACTGAAATTACCTTCAGTTACGCTTGTAACAAAGAAATTTTATGTCCGGATCTAACTTAATTAATTTTGGTCTTAGGTCGCTTCTATTAGTTATTTCCAATCGATTTAGTTGTTTAATGAGTAAATCGCTTATAGCGCTAAAACCACATTCCACCAAAAAAGTTGTGGGAAAGGTTAATAATAATTTTTTGGCATGCAAAGTAATGTTAGGATATTTTCTGTTAGTTTCTTTGCAAATTCTTAGCGTAAGTTTCTTCTTTAAGCCTTTATTTCACATTCGCACTCACACTAAGCAAAAAACCGTTATCATCTTATTACTGTAATTCTTCATGTTCACGCAAGCCAAATTTAATGGCATACGTGGTCACTCATACGAAGACTCAGGATAAACTATTCTCATTTTCTTCTGTCATTATTCATTTTCACAGTTATTGTAACACGTTCTCACTCATTCAAAGGAAACTTTCTTCTTATTTTCTTACTGTGATTATTCATGGTCAAGCATAATAAGACACATTCACACTCATATTTAGAAAACCCGTCTCTTATCTCGTGTCCTTTCTGTAACTATCCATGTTCGCAGAAGTCAAGCTTAATGGCAAACATTCGCATTCATACAAAGGCAAAACCATTATCATGTTCTTACTGTAACTATTAATGTTCACAAAATACTAACTTAGTGACTCACATTCACACTAAGGATAAACCGTTTTCATGTTCTTACTGCGATAATTCATGTTCACAGAAGTCACGTTTAATTAGAAACAATAGCACTCATACAAAATAAAAAAAACAATTCTTACTGTAATTATTCATGTTTATGGAAGTCAAATTTGACGATCCACATTATCACTCATATTTAGGATAAACCATTCTCATTTTATTAGTGTAACTATTCATGTTCACAAAAGTCATACTAAGTAAAATCCATTCTCATGTTCTTACTGTGATCATTCGTGTTCACTAATTTTCAGCTTAATGTTACAAATTCACAATCATGCTTAGGAAAAATCATGTATCATGTTCTAATCGTAATTGTATATTTTATTTTAGGAAAATTAACAGTTACTTGGTTGGTTTATACATGTGCAATTTACTTAACTGAGAAACCAACTATAGATTTCCTCACTATACTTACACATTATGTAGGTATAAAACAATTTAGCAATACAACAACTACAGCTACATCCTGCACAGTTTCTGTGATTTTAGATAATTATTGAAATTATAACGGGTTTCATTTTATTTTAAGAAAATTTGGCGTATATTTCAATTTTGTACATCTCAGGCATTTTTTTGGATGACCGATAGTATTCCCCTTTATTTGTGGAATGCCTACGTGTCTCATCTCTGAAGCGTGGTGCCCCACCACTGAGGAGCTATGCCCCACCGGTGGAGCGTACACCCCACAGTGGGAAACACTGCTCTAGATCGATATCTTCGGGCTTTTTATATGGCCCCATTTTGTCACCATCTTAACCTTAGACGACCAGAGATAAAACAGTCGTTTGGTCCAGACAGGTAAAAATAGGGAGTCGCTATATGCACAGCGACTAGTCGACAGGGGGCGTGGCCAACATATCCGAGCATACCCGAAGTGAAGTGTTTCGGCGTTTTATTTGAAATTGGTTTTCCGCTCAGATTTTTTTTGTGACGTCACGGCCGAGCATTTCCGAATATTGCCGAGCAGCCGATAGCTAATTTTCATCTTTAGTTTCATACAATTCTTGCACCTTGATTTCATTTGGTTAGATTACATTACTATAGGGCCAATATCATACAGTCAATTCCAAAGCCTAAAGACTGTTTGGTATGGCAACCACATTCTAATTCCTGCAAATATAATTAACTTTTGGATAATAAAGACTTGTGGTAGGCCTTATGTTCAACTTTTGTACAGATTCGTACTAGGCCTATACAGGGTGTCCGGTGGTAAAGTGCAGTAACTTCGGGAGGTGATTCTACGTGATCGTAGGAGTAAAAAAGATGAATAACTTTTTCTGAAATTTCAACTTTTAGATGTACTTTTAAGCTAATAACGAAAAATTTCTCCGACGTGCCTAGACGGCATTCTTTTTTTCGTCGTTGCCAAATCTACATCCCGCGCCCCTTCAGTAAGCAAACGTCTGTGCTTTGAATGTAATGTATTTGACGCGCGGAGTAAACAACTTTGAAAATTTAATTTATCTAGTGTTAAAAGTCTCATTTAAATAAAAACTTGTTAATTTAGTGTCTTTATCTAGTGTTTAAGTCTTACTAAAAAGTACATCTTTATTCGGTGCGTGTTTTCCTTAAACATCGAGTTTTATTTAGTTTAAGAGTAACCTAACTGTTAAAAATGTGTTTCTTTTGTGCGTAATTTTAATACAGAATTATTGTGACAATGCCTCGCTTTACCAACGAAGAACGGGCAGATATTCATTATTTTTATGGACTACATGGTGGAAATTCCGAAGCGGCGCGCCGGGAATATGCACGTCGTTTTCCGAATCGTAATGTGCCCAACGCTCGTGTTTTTGTTCAAACGCATGCACTTATTCGCGAACAAGGAATTGGCCGAAGACCCCGAAACAACAATGCTATTAATTTACCAATAGCGGACGAAGACTTCATCATGGCTACAATTGTAAATGATCCTACATTGTCGCTTCGTAGAATTTCCGCAATGACTGGTGTTCCTAAGAGTTCTATCTGGGATCTCTTCAAGACGTACGGAATGCACCCGTTCCATTATCGGTGCGTGCAAGGCCTTCTGGAACGTGACCCCGTATCAAGGATTGCATATTGTCAGTGGCTACTTCGTAAGCAACTTAATAACCCGAACTTCATTGGGAACATCCTTTGGACGGACGAGGCCCAGTTCAACAGAACTGGTGTGATAAACCTGCATAACTTGCATGAATGGGCGGAAGAAAACCCGCGCTCCGTAAGGCAGTTGCACCATCAAGTTCAATTCTCCGTTAACGTTTGGGCTGGAATTATTAACAATCAAATTATAGGACCGCATGTGTTGCCACCTAGGCTTAATTCAATAAATTACCTGGATTTCTTGAAGAATGACCTTCCCGTTCTTTTGGAAGAAGTTGATTTAAATAGAAGACGTGAAATGTGGTTTCAACAGGATGGAGCTCCACCACATTTCGGACTTGCCGTTCGTCGCTACCTAGACGAACAATTCCCAGATCGTTGGATTGGACGAGGGAGTACTTCGCCATGGCCGGCGCGTTCTCCAGACTTGACACCGTTAGATTTTTTCTTTTGGGGTGCGATGAAGGATAAAGTTTACGCCAAAGAAGTAAATAACGTCGAAGATCTCCGGTTACGTATTCACGAAGCCGCAGATGAAATACGCCACAATGTACGAATTATAAATAATATTACTGTACGTTTACATACTTGCCTACAAGCAGAAGGTGGACATTTTGAAAATATTTTAAATTAGTAAAAAGCGATGAAATTAGTTAAGTGTTCAATGAGTTATTAATATTTTTTATAATAAAAAGTGTAACGTGATCTTAGTGCAGTTCTCTTTTGAATTTGGTAAAATATCAAAACATACGGCGAACTCTGTGTTGTTATTGTTTACAATTCACATGCGGTTTCCATGGATACGCGCCACTCACAATATCGGTTTCCATGGATACGCGCCACTCACAATATGCAACGTTGCCACGTTCACACTTGCGAATTTATCGGGTAAGTTTGCACCTACACTATGGCATTTTAGCAGGTATGTCTTTTTGTATGAAAAAGAAAAAATTGGAATTTCGGAAAAAGTTATTTATCTTTTTTACTCCTACGATCATGTAGAATCCCCCCACGAAGTTACTGCACTTTACCCCCGGACACCCTGTATATACTCAAAGTATCTAATCTTTTTACATTACAAAACAGTACACCTATGGGAAAGTGAAACTAGCATTATTTGGAGTCTATGTGAAAATTTGGATGCCATATAGTATGTTGGAGGATAAGTGAGCAATAAAGGAAGTTGGGCAATTCATTGATTCATATACTTACTTAGAAAAATTTAGCATTATAGACCATAAACAATATGGCTTTCAAAAGAAAAAAAGCACAGAGAATTTATTACAGGATTTTTAAATTTATATTAATAATGAATTAAACCATAAAAGACATGTTTTAGTACTATTTATAGATAACTCCAAGGCGTTTGATACAATTGACCCACAGAAATTATTAAAAATCTTAGAAGCAATTTGGAATTCGAGGTAACCTACTTAATTTGTTTATTTTTAAATATGTACGACACTTTGTATTATCCATTGCGATTAAATATATGCAACATGACTTTACGTCCCTGATAAAATGGTCACATGACGCAGGTCTAACATTAATACCAAGAAAACTAAATTGATGTACATACGGTCTCCACATGCTTCATTTCAGATCATGCCTAAAAAAATTTCACATAACTTTATATGTAGTCATCAAAACATTTTACAGCCCTGTATGTGTGAAAGTATTGAACTGGTAAATGAATACGTTTATTTGGGGGTGACTGTTGATTGTCATTTCAAATGGGATACACAAATAAACAAAACTTGCAAGAGGCTGAGAGCGATAGTGGGTAGGATATACAAACTGAAATGTTTCGTTCCGGTGAATATTTTAAAAATTATTTACCTATCACTCGCAGAATCAACTTTACGGTATGGTTTAACTACTTGGGGTCACTCTTGTAAAACTAATTTAAACCACCTGCAATCAGTACAAAATTCTATGGTTAAGTTATTAGCTCAAAAACATATTTTTTCACAGAGACGAAACATACCATTGTTGTATCGGAATTTAACAATATTACCGGAGCAGGCCTTATTATGGTACAAAATATTGATTCAACATATATCTGAGTCTGATTATAAAAAGAAAGTGGAACATGAATATAATACAAGGTATACAAAGAATGAAGAAAAAAATATCTGATTTCCTGAAGGGCACAGTAAAGTATGCTTCACACCTTCTATTTTGCAGTGTTGAGGCCCTGGGAATCATATTTCCGGCCATGGTACTGTGCTGACATCTACTATGGCAGCACAGTCAAATTCAATAGATAAGAATGTTGAAAATGTGTTTAAGTAAGCGATGGGAAGTTGCGTATTCCCACCACATTTCCTTCTAAACAAATGTGTGTTGTCCAAAACGGTATTTGTATAACCTTGCATCTAACTAGTGTTGTGTAGTATCTAGATACATTTTTGTGTATCTGTATCTAGCTATATTTCTATAACTGTATCTGTATCTAGATACATTTTTACTAGTATTTGACACCTCAGATACTCAGATACTTTCAGATACTTTATTTTCGAAGTGAACTTCTTTACCGATTTTCTCTAGTTAATTTTAAAGTTTTCTCACAAATTCAGCTAGTGGGTACCTTTGTCCATCTAGTGTATAATATTTTAAAGCAGTTTATATACATGCATTTTAGGGGTCCTAACCCGAGTAACAGAGTACCCGGGTACCCCCGTATATAAAAAAAAATGAATTTAAAAAATAAAATAAAAATAATGAATATTTAATTTTTTTTTTAAATTTTCCATAACCCAAAGTAATCAAATTGCACAGAGTTCACGTATTTTTTATTTATCCAAGGGGCGTCAGGTACCCGGGTAGTAATATGCTACCCATCATCAGGGCAGATGTGTTATTTTTAAATAACACATAACAAAAATACTTTTTGCCGTGAAAATCTTATATCATATATAAGTGCACATATTTCAACTCGATTATATAAACATTATAAATAACACTATAAAATAGAAGTAGGCCGAGTGGCCCAGTTGTAGCAATGTGAACCATGTCATTTTACTTACTTCATTATTAATTATCTTTTTCTTAATAAATATAAATTTTAATTTGTTTTTTTACATTTTTTTTTTTAATAATCATATTTCCTCAAATCATTATCGATTACAAACACTATATATTCTTCATCTTGGGGCTCACCACTCTTTTAAACACAAGCACTAGCTTCTATAGAAGAAAAACATTTAAAAAATGGAAAGCTGTGAAAAGTAAGTTGACGAATTATTTTAGTTAACATTTTATTAACTTCTTCTAACACAGCAAACTTATTTTGTGGCACCATTTTAATTGAAATTTATAATTTTTTTCTTTATAAAGAAGTGAGCGTTGCTCATGAAACATGTTGGCAATAAACAATAAAAGTGGTAAAAACGAAGTATTTTTTTAATTTCAATTTTATTAACTGTTTAAAGTTTATTGTTTTCAGTATTGCCAACTTTAACTTTTTGGTAAAAAAATTCATAAAGTACTTTATCTACTAACAATATTACTATCAGAAAATCCTTGTTTTGGAATTCAACTTAACACTGCATGTAATTTTTTAAGGTACTAAAAAATATAAATCTTATATTCTTGATATTAACTTTATTTATTTATTGGCTCGCCAACAGAATACATCACATAATTTTAACAGTAATTTACATTTATACATGGTTATAATGATGTTTCTAATTATAGGTGAGCACAACATTCATCTCAATATTATTTGTGTAATAGTAATTGGTTAGTTACAGTAATAATAAATTTAATTACAAGAATGTATATAAAAACAAGGAGGATCGAAATCAATTAGTAGGAAGAAACTTACATACTTATTAATATATTATACATATATATATGTATACGCATACATTTAAATACACATATAAATACACATACATAGATGCGTACATACAAATTTAAATACAAACACACTCATAAGTGTGTACACTAAGTGTCAGAAATTTTCTACTGTTTTTATAAAGGCCACTGAACTGTATATTGTTGTTATTGCTTTGAACAACTGTCAAAATCCTTCTCTATTTGTACCTACAGAAGAAATCTATGGCACAAATTATTTTAATAGTATTCAACTCAACTACACTCATAAAAACAATATTATTGCAATTGCTGTCAACAGTGAAAAACATTATTTTTTGTTCCTTTTAAAATCTATTGATTTTAGTTTTGCCAAAATTTCCTTTTTTTATTTAATTTTTAATTTACTAGTTAGATTGTATTATAAAAACTATAATATATCTTCAGTACTTTGTATAATTTTCTGTATATTATTTCCCAGTAATTTATATATCATTTTATTTCCATTTACGAAAAACTCTTATACTTTACTAGAAATTATAATATCGTTGAAATTCGTTTAAATGTGATTAAATAAAACGTTTCACAACCGTTTAAAAACTATATACAGTACGATTACAAATATCAGAATATTTTAAAAATATATTCCTTTGCTTCACTGAAGAAAATTGCATCAAACGCTCATATATTATTAAATTTAATCCTTTTGCTAAAACTAGAAATGGATGACTACATTATTCAACAACTGGAAAAAAAAATTACGTAAAAAAATAATTTGTGACAACTCAAATGACTGTAACACAATACTTCAAATGACTCCAGATTCCTTTACCATATTGCATCTAAACATACGATCTATAAAGAAAAATTTTGATCATTTTCTAGTAAACCTAAATGTATTAAATAAATATCCTCACATACTCATACTGACTGAAGCCCATTTAAAAACCAACTCAAGTTTAACTCGTTTATTATTTTTTTTATTACCTAATTAAACATATTAAAGAGTGCCATACTTAATTTATTTATTTTATTTACAAGTACCCAAAAACTCGTCACTTAAATTTAGTCGTCTGTGAGACGAATGTTTATGAATAATGTTACTCTTAGATAAGGTTATGAATCTAGGGTTAAGGCCACGTTTAATAGGGACTGTCTTATGGGTGTTCTTTTTGTAATAACTTCTCGTTAAGTATTGGTTTTTAATCCTCTCTCCTCGTTAGTTGTTATCCGAAAATATCTTTATTCCATTCGTCCATAAGACCATAGTGCTCATCAAAATATGTTCCGTAGAACTTTGGTATAAAATATACAAAGCTACGAAAGTACGAAAGATGTGTTCGGTGTTAACCCTTTAAATATTAGGAAACCAAATTCATAGATGTTTGGGACCAAATTTGGTCTCCTAATAATTAACGGGTTGAAATTAAACTATGTAACATTTTGTAATAGATCCATTCTGTTGCCGGGATAAAACTGTTGTGAATAAATTTTGACAATATTTTATATATCACAAAAGTAATTAATCATAACTGTACTGGACGGGAGTCCGCACAAGACTGTAAGTTTGGGCGCCGGTTCCAAAACGTGTCTTCAACCGATGAAAATGCTCCTTTACGGCCGATGATGATGATAGTAGTACAAATTTATGAACAATCTGCCTCCCGCACCCAGTGCTCGGTGATTGTTGGGCACTGGGTGTGCATTCGTCTCTCCTCGCTTCTCGTGTTGGCGGTTTTCCTGAGCAGAGCCGGCTGGTCTTGATGAGGTAATACCACATGGTTATGGAGCAGAAGACTCGGCGAGGTGAGGCAGTTGATGGGCAGGAGTCACTTGTTGATAATAAAACGCTTGTTTTGGTGGTAAAGATGAACTGATTTAATATTTTTTGTGTTGCTGCTTATATGCAATAAGCTTGACTCGCAGCCCACATTGTGCTGTCAGCCAAAAAGTGGTGGGGATTCTATCCGCGCCAGTAATGCGTTTATATGCCCCTGCAAAATGTCGCATATTCATTTTGCCGGTGGTATAGCCGAAGGCAGACGCTTAATTTTGAGAGTTTGCAAAGATTTTGCAAGCTCGCCTGAATAACAATTACATAGTTTAATTACATAGCAGTTATAAGAATGTGTACCTTGACAACTAGATTTTTAGTTTGCCAAGATACGACAGAAAATAAGAAAAGTTTGTAAATAAAAGTGTAAAAATGATCTTGAAGCGATCAAATTTGTAAAAATGGTTATGTTAGTATTTTTATCAGGTCCCCCGTGACATAGCCCTCATAAAGATAAAATATTCACCATGCTACGAGGTTCCTGGATTTTTGTATAGGCAAAAAAGGTAAAAATAATTGTACAAAAATGGTTATACAAATATGTTAAAAACAGCATTTTTAATATCTTCTTAGTGGTAGCACATAGCAAAAAGTATTTATTTAACTACCGCCGAGGAGATGTACAAGTAAAATAGGCATTTGCAACATTTAATAAATTGATATTTCTTAGTAAATTGTACATAGGAAAATTTTAACATCGTTCCGCTCGGCAGGGGTAGGTGCGCGATTCGGTACCGATGCCTTTCGGAGTCAAAGTTTTCAGGCCGCTTTGGCCGAAACGGGGACAAAATGAGCAGTGGCGGGGAGTGAGGATTTCGGCAGTGGCGTGGGTTAGGCACATTTTATAAATGTAAAACATATTTTGATAAAAATAAATAATGTGGCCAACAACGTCCGTTACAATAACGGACACAGCAAGCATTACTTAATTAATCGCGGGGCGAATGGATTAAGTTGTTTTGATTATCTCATTAAAGAAATGTATGTAGTAGACTGCCTGAGTTATATCAGGTGCGAATGCATCGAGTATCATCTAGGTGGTAGGTAG
>JAIUSX010000419.1:0-195196 GCA_026573805.1 Hesperophylax magnus | reverse complement strand
TTCCGGCTAGAGCTGGAAAGCCGAAAATTCAAGAAGCAGGCGGCGCGCATTTTGCTCCCTACCGCACCTCCAAGAAAAACTAAACAAAAGTAAGCAATCGTATTTAGATGCTTGATACAATATTATTGTTTTTTCCTGACAGCGTTCCACTCTTACAGTGATAGTTGGTAAGATCAGCGCTCTGTGCATTTGGCACATTCAGTGCATATTTTACAGAGTTCTAATTTTATTGTTTATTTACATACTGTACTTACTGTTTCACACGTGAATGAGAACAATTTATATGATTTATGTAAATGTTTTCAGAATTCCATCTCCGGAGAGAACAACGTGTCCCTTTTCACAAGGGACGCCTTCACCGTTGCCACGACCCGTACCACCACCGTGGATGTCCACTCCCGCACAGATCCAATCAACGGCTCCCAATGCACCAATTATGCCTATCCGTGCAGCATCTCCCGAGCCGTTACCTGGGACATCGCGGAGTGGGGAACTCTTCTCTCCGGAGGCCCGCTATCACAGCGAGCTGTGGGTGGACGTGCCATTCTACCAAGAATTGTCGGCGTTTGGGAACGGTGAGTTTATTTTTTAAAATGTCATACCAGGGGCTCAATATAAAATCAATTATCTATATTTTATATTGATATCTTTAGCACAGTTTCACTGTTGGTATATTGGCAGGAAATAAGCATAGTACTTAAAAATTCCACATAACAAACATACAAAATGTATTGTTGTTATGACGTGGATGCATCATTACACATCTTTTTTTTTTCTGTAACGGGTATTGCAGAGTGAGAAATAAGACATGCCGAACTTCTTTGCGAGGATTACATTTGATTCACCGGCTTCTAAACGGTGTAATACAGCATTTTTTTCTTAAATTGAAAAAACACTTTCGCTTCACGGGACTCATTGTGTCGAGCTTCCTAGTCAAAAGCGAGGCTGTATTGGTAGGTGGGTTTTGTAACCGGACAAATTATCATTAAAATAGGTCGCTTTACGTAGTTGGTCACTTTAAACGGATACGTTTTCCTACTAAAAGCTATGAAACCTTACTAGAGTTTACATTATCGTCACTTAAAACAGTAGACCGTTAAATGCAAAGTCATTATATCCAAATTCTACTGTAAATTTGTGTTTTCTTTTATTTCAGAGTCAGACATGGGCAGTAACGTGGACAAGGCAGCTGTACTAGAAGAGTCTGTACTTGGAAACCGTGAGTTATAAAACTAACTAACTTACCTTCACGCCATTTCGGTAGGCAGAGAGGATGAACCACCATGCAACTCGATCTTGGCACACACACTCTTTTCTTCATTCCATACCTACCTGACTGTGCTATTCTGACTCCTGACATAGCCCGCCTCAAGTATTTGATTAACTTTTTATTAATTTTTTTATATGAATACCTCACAAGAGCCTCAGCTGGAGCCAGTGAGACTATGGCATCCTCAATCGGGGTATGTTGTGAGGCTGAAGGTAGCGGGGAGGGGAAGGAGGTGTGGAAGAGGGAGGTGGAAAAGTACCTGGCTATTCAGAACTGGTCACCAAACACGGCTAAAGCCATTTCAAGCAACGTTTCAATTCTGAATGGGGTCTTACACCAGGGCGATACTATGGGTATCTTCCACTCTGGAACGTGCCGCAAATATAATATATATTATTTTAAATGAATTTTGTGTGAAAATAACACTAATTATTCAAATATAATTTATTTGATTTGATCCCGCGACCATCGTATTGCGAGTCATAAGCCGTACCAGAGGCAGTGGGTTATCGTAATATAGACACATTAAATTAATTTGGGTTTTCTGTTGTTTCAGAAATGGACAGATCGAGCGACGAGGATGACGAAGCGAGTGACGTCGACCACGAAGAGAGCGATGAGGATACCTTCTGCATGCCACCAATACCTTATCATAATATTATCAACGTTTCACCTAACTCCGCTATGGCCATAGACTTTAGTAGACAAGACCAGGTAGATAGTGAGGCAATGCGTTCGATTCTGCCGCCTGAAGGTTACTCTTTCGATTGGTCTAAAGATATCTTACGTTTTACTGGGATAAGGGAGACTTTCACAGGCACGCCGGGACCAACTTTCAATACCGACGAAATGGGCAAACCTGTGGATGCCTTTCTTAAAATCTTTGATGCAGATTTCGTTGAACTGATCGCGAGAGAGACCAACAGGTATGCAGATCAATGGATTGCGAAAAAACAATTTAAGCATCATGCGCGTACCAATAAATGGGCTCCCACGAATAAAGAGGAAATGTATGTATTCTTGGCAATTTTAATGTATCAAGGTATTAGTCCCCTTCCTGTTGAAAAAGACTACTTCTATTCAAAAAAACTCACCGCCATGCCTTATTTCAGCCGAGCCATGGATTATAATCGTTTTCTTCTAATTAAAAAGTTCCTTCACTTCACCAACAATGAAAGTCTTTCTTCTGATGCACCATTATCTGTGCGAAGGTTACAAAAGATTCAACCCGTCTTGGACCACCTCTCAAATAAGTTTGAGACTTTATACCTGCCCGAGCAAGACATCTCTCTGGATGAATCCTTACTCTGCTATAAAGGCCGTTTGGGATTCGTCCAGATGATCAAAACCAAAGCGGCCAGTGCGGGTATAAAGTCTTACGAGCTTTGTGAGTCCAAGTCTGGCTATCTTTGGAAATTCCAAATTTATACGGGGAAGACCATTTCCAGACAGGCTGAATCGACAAATCCAGACCAGGAAGATATGACGGAAGACATAACGGAAGATATGACGGACGACATGACACAGGCCAACTTTTTGGGTGCTCACAATATCTGCCCAGTTGGGGCCACTGCAAAGATAGTATACGACCTGGCCAGCCCTCTGTTTAACAAGGGGTATACATTAATAATGGACAATTTTTATAATAGTCCATTATTGGCACGATGCCTCAAAAGAAATGGGATGGACTGCATGGGCACATTGCGGTTAAACCGAGAATTTGTGCCCTCTGCATTTAAGTCCCATCTCCGGTCCAAACTGAGGGAAGGTGAGGTTGTATACTCGAACTGCGGGGACCTCAATGTAATGGTTTGGTTGGACAAAAACCTGGTAAGTATGTTGTCCACCTACCATAAGGCAGAAATCGGGGCAGTTGAAAAGTTTGGTACCTGGACTTACAAACCTCAACTCGTACTAGACTATAACAAGGTAATGGGGGGGGTTGACCGAAAAGATCAGCTTTTGTCAGGCTTCCCCATTGAACGACAGCGAAACCTGGTCTGGTACAAGAAGCTTTTCAGGAGACTACTAAGCGTTTCGGTGCAGAATGCGTATATATTGTACGGCTCAAAGCTCCGCAAGGAAAATAAACGCATTTTGTACCGAAACTTCAGGAGTGAGGTTGCGGATGAACTCCTTCTGCTGTTCTGTCGTAGTCAAATTGACACGACTGTGCGGACCATTGGCCTAATAGCTGAAGGAAAGACTCTGCGACCTATCCTGAAAGGCAACCACTTCGTGGTCCGTAGCGGAAAAAAGGTGAAATGTGCGTGGTGCAACATAAATAACATTTTCAAAAGGACCCTTACAAAGTGTGATGTGTGTGATGTGGCATTATGCTATGATTGCATGAAGCCATATCACACTACAATATAGATTTGCTGAGGGTTTTTTTTATTTCATTTTTTTCTTTTTTGGTTTTTTAGTTATGAAATTCTAATTTATAAATTTAATTAAATTTGTTTGAACATCAATTATGATGGCCTGGATGGCTGGACTTATAATCATTTCTTTCCGCATACTCACGTCTCATGTTATGTTGTCCTCAAAGGTTCTATATGATAAGGTTCGGTGGACATTTAATATGTATATTTCAATTCTGATCATTGAAATATGCATGTTAACAAATGCACAGGTATTCTCATTTTTCCCTGTTTATTGTACACATTAAATAACTCGTTTTATTTTTATGTCTTAATTATATTTTGTCAATTTTTCTGTAAAGATGCTTTTCCAGATCTAGTCACTGAACAAAACTAAGCCAATTCAAGCAATGTTCAATTCTGAATGGTGGTCCCTCACCAGAGCGATACTCAGAATCTCACTCTATAGCGAGGCACAATGATATTATTATGTATTGATTTTCTTAAATTATGAATGAACCAATAAACTGAATACATTTTTATTATGACAAAGTGTGTAAACAATGTTTAAATCAATATACTGCTCTTTCATTGTAACCATACAACTGTAATATTGATTTAAAAGGATATTAGGGCTTAATAAATAAATCTATTATTGGTTCCATCAATTATTTTCCATCCCCCATTTTTTTCGATACCTTTGCGTTTAGATATAAAATTATCACTATGATTTTATTTGCCATTCTACGGTCATACAAAGGTTTGATATATATATACAAATTTATCATCATTTTACATATTCCGATTTAACCTATGTAGATTGACCTTAAGGTAGCTGTCAGAAGTGATTTTTCGTCAAATATTGGTGAATTTCATCAACTTTCAAAGTATCCCCCTGAAATATTGGCAATGTTTATATCTATGATATATATTTAACTTTAAGCCTTATTTCCTCGTTTTGCACGTAATATAAAAACATGGTTACAAATCTCCAGTTCTAATTTACAATTATTTAAAAAGTAGCACCATGATTTTGACATCGTGAAATAGGCTCTCTGTATAATTCATCAAATGAATAAAATAAAGCCAACACGGCGACTATGCTTATTAATAATTGTAGACAGTTAATGTATCTTCCTAACGTTATACCAGTTTTTGTGGTAAATTTATTATATAGTATAATACAGTGATTTCAATTTTGACGCGTCACGCACTCAAATTTTACAAAATTATTTTCTGACCAAACTTTTGAAGAGATCTTAACATGCAAAAAAATATTTTTCTATTACATTCTTGCATCTGTGATCATCAAACAGGCCATAGAGAACATAAAAACGTAGAAAATATTCTATAAAGATTTTTAAAACTGCCACTGGCGGCAATTTCAAATCACATAAACGCAAATTTCGCGCATTTATAAAGTTTAAGATTTTTTAATAATTTATCTATCAATTCTAAAAATATAGAATAATTATTAAAATATAGGTGAATTCATTGGCTGTATAGCACTACAATCAGTTTTATGTCTCCGTATTAAAATTCGGAGGTTTGATTTTTTTAATGTTGGCGGAAAATATTCAAAATCGTCGCCAAAAAACCGCGAGCAATCGGAGAAAAAAGTTTTTTGACGCGCGATCGTTCGAGTGGTTAATAAATAAACTCGTACATATGTTCAAATGAAGATTCCTACAGTCATGAATGTATGTACATACACCGAACAGTTTGTCTCTCCCACCGGACAGTTCCTCTGTCCCAGCGGACAGTTCCTCTGTCCCACCGGACAGTTCTTCTGTCCCACCGGACAGTTCCTCTGTCCCACCGGACAGTTCCTCTGTCCCATCGGACAGTTCCTCTGTCCCATCGGACAGTTCTCCTGTCTGTCTGACTACAAGTGGATGGGTGTAATACTCTCCGGGAAAATAAATAAACTCGTACATATGTTCAAATGTAGATTCCTACAGTCATGAATGTATGTACATACACCGAACAGTTCCTCTGTCCCACCGTACAGTTCTTCTGTCCCACCGGACAGTTCCTCTGTCCCACCGGACAGTTCCTCTGTCCCACCCGACAGTTCCTCTGTCCCACCGGACAGTTCGTCTCACCCACCTGAAAGTTCCTCTGTTCCATATTCAGTTCCTCTGTCCCATCGGACAGTTCCTCTGTCCCACGAACAGTTCCTCTGTTCCATGTGCAGTTCCTCTGTCCCACCGGACAGTTCCTCTTTCCCACGGGACAGTTCCTCGTTCTTACCGGACAGTTTCTCAGTCCCACTGGACAGTTCCTCTGTCCCACCGGACAGTTCCTTTGTCCCTCCGGACAGTTCCTCTGACCCACCGGACTGTTCCTCTGTCCCACCGGACAGTTCCTCTATTCCATATTTACTTTCTCTGTCCCACCGGACTGTTCCTCCGACCCACCTGACATTTCCTCTTTCCCATGTATAGTTCCTCTGTCCCACCGGACAGTTCCTCTGACCCACCTAAAAGTTTCTCTGTTCTATGTACAGTTCCTCTGTCCCACCGGACAGTTCCTCTGTCCCACCTGACATTTCCTCTTTCCCATGTATAGTTCCTCTGTCCCACCGGACAGTTCCTCTGACCCACCTAAAAGTTTCTCTGTTCTATGTACAGTTCCTCTGTCCCACCGGACAGTTCCTCTGTCCCACCGGACAGTTTCTCTGACCCACCGAACAGTTCCTCTGTCCCATCATACAGTTCTTCTGTCTGTCTGACTACAAATGGATGGGTGTAATACTCTCCGGTTTAATAAATAAACTCGTACATATGTTCAAATGAAGATTCCTACAGTCATGAATGTATGTACATACACCGAACAGTTCCTCTGTCCCACCGGACAGTTCCTCTGTCCCTCCGGACAGTTCCTCTGTCCCACCGGACAGTTCCTCTGACCCACTGGAGTGTTCCTCTGTCCCACCGGACAGTTCCTCTGTCCCATCGGACAGTTCTCCTGTCTGTCTGACTACAAGTGGATGGGTGTAATACTCTCCGGGAAAATAAATAAACTCGTACATATGTTCAAATGTAGATTCCTACAGTCATGAATGTATGTACATACACCGAACAGTTCCTCTGTCCCACCGTACAGTTCTTCTGTCCCACCGGACAGTTCCTCTGTCCCACCGGACAGTTCCTCTGTCCCACCCGACAGTTCCTCTGTCCCACCGGACAGTTCGTCTCACCCACCTGAAAGTTCCTCTGTTCCATATTCAGTTCCTCTGTCCCATCGGACAGTTCCTCTGTCCCACGAACAGTTTCTCTGTTCCATGTGCAGTTCCTCTGTCCCACCGGACAGTTCCTCTTTCCCACGGGACAGTTCCTCGTTCTTACCGGACAGTTTCTCAGTCCCACTGGACAGTTCCTCTGTCCCACCGGACAGTTCCTTTGTCCCTCCGGACAGTTCCTCTGACCCACCGGACTGTTCCTCTGTCCCACCGGACAGTTCCTCTATTCCATATTTACTTTCTCTGTCCCACCGGACAGTTCCTCTGACCCACCTAAAAGTTTCTCTGTTCTATGTACAGTTCCTCTGTCCCACCGGACAGTTCCTCTGTCCCACCTGACATTTCCTCTTTCCCATGTATAGTTCCTCTGTCCCACCGGACAGTTCCTCTGACCCACCTAAAAGTTTCTCTGTTCTATGTACAGTTCCTCTGTCCCACCGGACAGTTCCTCTGACCCACCTAAAAGTTTCTCTGTTCTATGTACAGTTCCTCTGTCCCACCGGACAGTTCCTCTGACCCACCTAAAAGTTTCTCTGTTCTATGTACAGTTCCTCTGTCCCACCGGACAGTTCCTCTGTCCCACCGGACAGTTTCTCTGACCCACCGAACAGTTCCTCTGTCCCATCATACAGTTCTTCTGTCTGTCTGACTACAAATGGATGGGTGTAATACTCTCCGGTTTAATAAATAAACTCGTACATATGTTCAAATGAAGATTCCTACAGTCATGAATGTATGTACATACACCGAACAGTTTGTCTGTCCCACCGGACAGTTCCTCTGTCCCAGCGGACAGTTCCTCTGTCCCACCGGACAGTTCCTCTGTCCCACCGGACAGTTCCTCTGTCCCATCGGACAGTTCTCCTGTCTATCTGACTACAAGTGGATGGGTGTAATACTCTCCGGGAAAATAAATAAACTCGTACATATGTTCAAATGTAGATTCCTACAGTCATGAATGTATGTACATACACCGAACAGTTCCTCTGTCCCACCGTACAGTTCTTCTGTCCCACCGGACAGTTCCTCTGTCCAACCGGACAGTTCCTCTGTCCCACCGGACAGTTCCTCTGTCCCACCGGACAGTTCGTCTCACCCACCTGAAAGTTCCTCTGTTCCATATTCAGTTCCTCTGTCCCATCGGACAGTTCCTCTGTCCCACGAACAGTTCCACTGTTCCATGTGCAGTTCCTCTCTCCCACCGGACAGTTCCTCTTTCCCACGGGACAGTTCCTCGTTCTTACCGGACAGTTCCTCAGTCCCACTGGACAGTTCCTCTGTCCCACCGGACAGTTCCTTTGTCCCTCTGTCCCACTGGACAGTTTCTCTGTCCCACCGGACAGTTCCTCTATCCCATATTTAGTTTCTCTGTCCCACCGGACAGTTCCTCCGACCCACCTGACATTTCCTCTTTCCCATGTATAGTTCCTCTGTCCCACCGGACAGTTCCTCTGTCCCACCGGACAGTTCCTCTGTCCCACCGGACAGTTCCTCTGACCCATCGAACAGTTCTTCTGTCTGTCTGACTACAAGTGGATGAGTGTAATAGTCTCCGGTAAAAAAAAAAAAAACTCGTACATATTTAATTATTAACATTTAATTTGTACCACCCACATGTAAAAGCCCTCTGGGCGTTATATCAATAAATAAATTAATAAATATGTTCAAATGTAGATTCCTACAGTCATGAATGTATGAACATACCCTAAACAGTTCCTCTGTCCTACCGGACAGTTTCTCTGTCCCACCGGACAGTTCCATTGTCCCACCAGACAGTTCCTTTGTCCCACCGGACAGTTCTTCTGTCTGTCTGACTACAAGTGGATGGGTGGAATACTCTCCGGTAAAATAAATATACTCGAACATATGTTCAAATGTAGATTCCTACCGTCATGAATGTATGTACATACACCGAACAGTTCTTCTGTCCCGCTGGACAATTCCTCTGTCCCATCGGACAGTTCCTCTGTCCCACCGGACAGTTCTTTTGTCTGTATAACTACAAGTGGATGGGTGTTATACGATCCGGCAAAATAAATATTCTCGTACATATGTTCAAATGTAGATTGCTACCGTCATGATTGTATGTACATACACCGAACAGTTCCTCTGTCCCACCGGACAGTTCCTCTGTCCCACCGGACAGTTCCTCTGTCCCACCGGAAAGTTCCTCTGTCCCACCGGACAGTTCCTCTGTCCCACCGGACAGTTCCTCTGTCCCAACGGACAGTTCCTCTGACCCACTGGAGTGTTCCTCTGTCCCACCGGACAGTTCCTCTGTTCCATGAACAGTTCCTCTGTCCCATCGGAAAGTTCCTCTGTCCCACCGGACAGTTTCTCTGTCCAACCGGACAGTTCCTCTGTTCCTTGTACAGTTCCTCTGACCCACCGGACTGTTCCTTTGTCCCACTGGACAGTTCCTCTGTCCCACCGGACCGTTCCTCTAACCCATGTATAGTTCCACTGTCCCACCGGACAGTTCCTCTGACCCACCTGACAGTTCCTCTGTTCCATGTACAGTTCCTCTGTCCCATCGGACAATTCCTCTGTCCCACCGAACAGTTCCTCTGTCCCATCGAAAAGTTCTTCTGTCTGTCTGACTACAAGTGGATGGGTGGAATACTCTCCGGTAAAATAAATGTACTCGTACATATGTTCAAATGTAGATTCCTACAGTCATGAATGTATGTTCATACACCGAACAGTTCCTGTATCTCACCGGACCTTTCCTCTGTCCCACCGGCAGTTTCTCTGTCCCACCGGCAGTTCCTTTGACCCACCGGACAGTTCCTCTTTCCCATGTATAGTTCCTTAATCCCACCGGACAGTTCCTCTGTCCCACCGGACAGTTCCTCTGTCCCACCGGACAGTTCCTCTGTCCCACCGGACAGTTCCTCTGTTCCACCGGACAGTTCCTCTGTCCCATCGGACAGTTCCTCTGTCCCACCGGACAGTTCCTCTGACCCACTGGAGTGTTCCTCTGTCCCACCGGACAGTTCCTCTGTTCCATGAACAGTTCCTCTGTACCATCGGAAATTTCCTCGGTCCCACCGGAAATTTCCTCTGTCCCACCGGACAGTTCCTCTGTCCCACCGGACAGTTCCTCTGTCCCACCGGACAGTTCCTCTGTCCCACCTGACAGTTCCTTTGTCCCACCGGACAGTTCCTCTGTCCCACCGGACAGTTCCTTTGACCACTGGGCAGTTCCTCTCTCCCACTGGACAGTTCCTCTTTCCCACCGGACAGTTCCTCTGTTCCATGTACAGTTCCTCTGTCCCACCGGACAGTTCCTCTGTCCCACCGGACAGTTCCTCTGTCCCACCGGACAGTTCCTGTGTCCCACCGGACAGTTCCTCTGTCGCACCGGACATTTCCTCTGTCCCACCGGACAGTTCCTCTGACCAACTGAACAGTTCTTCTGTCTGTCTGACTACACGTGGATGGGTTTCATACTCTCCGGTAAAAAATCTCGACAGTTCTTCCGACAGTTGTTCTGTCTGTCTGACTACAAGTGGATGGGTGTAATACTCTCCGGTATAATAAATAAACTCGTACATATTTATTTATTTATTTATTTTTCCATGTTCTCCGTAAAACGGTTATTCACCAATACATTATGGAGAAGATTACAAATTAGACAAAAAGTATAGCAAAACACATAAAAAGGTCAGTTTCACTACTTTGTGACATACGTCAAAAGATAATTGTTAAACTGCCTGTAGGTTACGTTAAAAATGTCGATGGTCAATGCAGACTCGTTGAGCAGTTCAGTCGCTCTGTTGACTGGGGCGTTCTGATAGGCAGAAGTCCTCGCTTTTGGAGCATAAAAAAGTGTATGGGACCTTCCACGAGTATACTTGTCTGGAACATATAAGTTAATCTCTTTCAAAATAGGTGGATTATGTATAGTTCCAGAGATTATCTTAAAAAAATGTTTTCCTAAAAATATTTTTCGGCGGGCTTCTAATGTATTAAGATCGAGCATTCCTGCTAAGAATAAGGATGGATACAGGAAAGGGTAGTACATATATTCCCTCATATATAGGTAACGCATGAATCTCTTTTGTACTTTTTCTATTTCGAGAATATGGTTTTGCTCAGAAGGGGCCCAAATAATGGAGCTATATTCCAAGATACTGCGAACAAGTGCTTCATACGTTCTTCGGATTGCGATTCCGTTGGTAAATGATCTTGAATTACGGAGAACAAATCCAAGCATTTTGTTGGCACGGGAGACAATATCAGATATATGGGATTTGAAAGAGAGATTTGCTTCAAAAATTACGCCAAGGTCTCGAATCTCATTTTTACGTGTTAATTCATGTTTATTAATGTGGTAGGGGAACAGGAATGTATCTTTGGACCTTGTAAATGTAACGATACTGCATTTCTGAATACTGAAGGGTAAGTTGTTCAGTTCCGACCATTTGACAAGAGAATCAAGATCGTTCTGCAGAAGAATGGAATCGATGTAACTTTTGATTGCTTTGAAAAGTTTTATATCGTCAGCAAAGAGGAGATATTTTGAGTGGTTTATAGTGTTGCCAATGTCATTGATGAATAAGAGAAAGAGAAGGGGTCCTAGATTCGATCCCTGGGGAATCCCGGAGTTAGTTTTGTATTCGTGAGAGATATGGTGTCCGTAACTGACATACTGACGACGATTGCGTAAGTAGCTAGCCACAAAAGCGAGGAAATTCTATGAGAATCCGATGTTACTTAATTTTTTTAATAAAATATCATGGTCGACTTTATCAAATGCTTTCTCGAAGTCTGTATAAATCACATCAACAGGTACAAAATTTTCAAATGAATTATTAATATAGGTAATGAGATTCATAAGATTCGTTGAAGGTGACAGTGTGGGACGAAATCCGTGCTGATTTTCGGTGAGTGCGTGTTTTGTTTGGTTATATATTTCTGAATAAATTATGGTTTCTAAAAGTTTTGCGGGTGCTGACAACACAGCTACAGGTCTGTAATTATCTATTTCTGACTTTTTTCCTTTTTTATGTATAGGCGTTACTTTCGTTAGTTTCCACATTTCCGGAAAGATATTTTTGCGAAGTGATAGGTTAAAAATATGTTTTAGAGGTTGAACAAAATAACTTGCATATCTTTTGAGGATTATAGGTGGAATACAATCTGGGCCGACGGAGTATTTAGGTTTTAGCTTATGGAAAGCTGTAATAATATCGTCATCGTTAATTTCATGAATTTGTACAGGTAAAGAGTTAAATGACGATGAAGCTATAGAGGATATGTCAAGTTTGGGGATATTGTCGCTAAATACTGATTGAAAATAGTGTGCGAAACCTGCGGCGATCTCAGACGATCCATTATATTTATTGTCTTTGTAGTCCATGTGGTTAAGTTTGTCACAGCCGCGGCGTTTATCGTTAGTGTAAGACCAAAATCGAGTTGGGTCTGTTATTATACTGTTCTCGGCCTCACGTGTAAAGTCAGTGTAGGCCTGAACAATTAACCGTTTGATTGATTTTCGCAAAGTTTTAAAGTTAGCTAAGGCATGTTCGGATTTTGTTTTTTTCCAAAGATAGTGCATTTTAGTTTTTTCTCGTATGAGGTGAATGATTTCCCCATTAAACCATTTCGGATATTGTCTAACATCTTTGAGCATACGTGTAGATCTTTTCTTAAAACAAATGTTGAAAATATTATTGAGCTGTTCATAAAACATTTCGACAGCTAGATTTACGTCAAGGCAATCGTAATGATTCCAGTGATGTTGTTCTAAGGCATTCTTAAGTGTGTTATCTGAGCTTTCGTGGAAAATCCAACCCATGTTTATGTCTGGAGGCAATGTGTCTGTTTGTATATGTGATTGAGTTGTGTAATCGAATGTGAATGAAAGTGAAGGGTGATGAATATCCTCTCTGACTAATGGGGAGTCATGACGGCAGATAACAGCATTTTTAGAATTTACATTACTTAATACTAGGTCTAACATGTGTGCATTTATGTTATAAACATTGTTGAATTGTGTTAAATTATAAAAAGAACAAAAGTAATCGAAAACGTCAATTGGGTTTTTCCCTGAGGGGAAGTTAAAGTCACCGAAAATAATAATATTTTTTGATTGTAACTTTACACTTTCACTTATAGTTTTGTCGTAAAATAATTGATACTGTTCAGATGTTGTATTTGGAGGAAAATATACAACACATATATAAATGATGATATTTCTATGCGATACTTTCACCCACAAGTCTTCACCTTGGGTTTCTATGCAGTCCATTCTTTCCGCGTGTGAGTGGCTGTCAGCTCGGAGGGCTAGGAGAGTCCCTCCTCCGCGACTGCCTCTATCCTTCCTGTAGACGTGGTATAGGTTTTCGAATAGCTCCGACGAAAAGGTGCTTGAAGTTAGCCAAGTTTCGGTAAGAGCAATCAGAAGTGGTTTCTGGTACATTACGTTTGTCATGAAGTCGATAATTTTATTATTCAGACTTCGAACGTTCTGGTATACTCCACTAATGTCTATCTTTTTCGGACGTCGTATCGACCGTCCTAGTTTGGGGTCGTGGTCTCCGAAATGACCATTCGTTGAAGGCCACGTTTTCAGGCCAGATCGTGGGGTCCAGGAAAAAGTGGAAGTAATTTTCCGGTATGCCTATTTTGAAGGCAGCATAACGTTCATGCCTCGTAACCAGTTTTTCGACAGTGTAAATTAAATCCGGCTTCTTCTTTTTTAAGAATGAAGATATATTTTCTTCTGTGGTATTCGGGTGAAACATGAATACATGCAGATGTAGATTTTTGGGAATAGTGACCAAGCTGTCGTCGATAGACCCTGTCCCTTTACAGATTGGCCGAGATCGTCGTCTACCGTTGACGAGGGCATCGCTATACGATGTTATTGGCTGGGTTGGCAGCTTGGGCACAACAGGCTGTATTGTACTCTGTGGTTGTGAAGGAGAAGACGCTGCAGCAGATGTGGAAGCGGAATGTAGATCTTCCTCCGGTTTTCCTTTTTTAGCAGTGGATCTTGTGGTCATTTTGCGGGTAGTGAGCGGCTGGACGCCGCTAACGGGAAGGTGAGTCTGGCCGGCTAGAGCGGCTAAGGTAATAGCAGGAGCGGGGGCGGGGCCGGGGGGGCCGGGCGGTGGAGGTGTCCTAGACGGCTGCTTAGTGATATCGCCGTACGCTGAGCGCACACACACATTTAAGTCTGGCGCTGGCGCTAGTACCTGGGGAGTACCTGCAGTTACGTTGTACGAGTACTTGCATGAAGGGCACACAATTTTAGCACTACCGTCACTTAAAATTGAACGAATCGTGGTCAGTTCGCTACCGAAACCCTCGATTTTGCCACTCAAAACATCGACCGTTTTAATCAGGGACTGAATGATATCACCAAACTCTTCCATTTTGTAAATAGACTAGAACGAACGATTTAAGGTGCTGCCACACGCAAAGCTCACATCAACAGATAATATAAAGCACAATAGCGCTCGCCATACAATCCCATACAGACCCGACGAATCTACCCATGTAGATTCCTTCAGTCATATATGTATGTACATACACCGAACAGTTCCTCTGTCCCACCGGACAGTTCCTCTGTCCCAGCGGACAAATCCTCTGTCCCACCGGACAGTTCTTCTGTCCCACCGGACAGTTCCTCTGTCCCACCGGACAGTTCCTCTGACCCACCGAACAGTTCCTCTGTCCCATCGTACAGTTCTTCTGTCTGTCTGACTACAAGTGGATGGGTGTAATACTCTCCGGTTTAATAAATAAACTCGTACATATGTTCAAATGAAGATTCCTACAGTCATGAATGTATGTACATACACCGAACAGTTTGTCTCTCCCACCGGACAGTTCCTCTGTCCCAGCGGACAGTTCCTCTGTCCCACCGGACAGTTCTTCTGTCCCACCGGACAGTTCCTCTGTCCCACCGGACAGTTCCTCTGTCCCAGCGGACAGTTCTTCTGTCCCACCGGACAGTTCCTCTGTCCCATCGGAAAGCTCTTCTCTCTGTATGACTACAAGTGGATGGGTGTAATACTCTCCGATATACTAAATAAACTCGTACATATGTTCAAATGTAGATTCCTATAGTCATGAATGTATGTACATACACCAAACAGTTCCACTGTCCCACCGTACAGTTTCTCTGTCCCGCCAGACGATTTTTCTTTCCCACCGGACAGTTCGTCTGTTCCATGTACAGTTCCTCTGTCCCAGCGGTCAGTTCTTCTGTCCCACCGGACAGTTCCTCTGTCCCATCGGAAAGTTCTTCTCTCTGTATGACTACAAGTGGATGGGTGTAATACTCTCCGGTATACTAAATAAACTCGTACATATGTTCAAATGTAGATTCCTATAGTCATGAATGTATGTACATACACCAAACAGTTCCACTGTCCCACCGTACAGTTTCTCTGTCCCGCCAGATGATTTTTCTTTCCCACCGGACAGTTCCTCTGTTCCATGTACAGTTCCTCTGTCCCACCGGACAGTTCCTCTGTCCCACCGGACAGTTCCTCTGTCCCACCGGACAGTTCCTTTGTCCCACCGGACAGTTCCTCTGTCCCACCGGACAGTTCCTCTGTCCCACCGGACAGTTCTTCTGTCTGTCTAACTACAAGTGGATGGATGTAATACTCTCCGGTAAAATAAATATACTCGTACATATGTGCAAATGTAGATTCCTACCGTCATGAATGTATGTACATACACCGAACAGTTCTTCTGTCCCGCTGGATAATTCCTCTGTCCCATTGGACAGTTCCTCTGTCCCACTAGACAGTTCCTCTGTCCCACCGGACAGTTCCTCCTTCCCACCAGACAGTTCCTCTGTTCCATGTACAGTTCCTCTGTCCCAACGGACAGTTCCTCTGTCCCACCGGACAGTTCCTCTGTCCCACCGGACAGTTCCTCTGTCCCACCGGACAGTTCCTCTGTCCCACCGGACAGTTCCTCTGTCCCACCGGACAGTTCCTCTGACCCATCGAACAGTTCTTCTGTCTGTCTGACTACAAGTGGATGGGTGTAATACTCTCCGGTAAAATAAATAAACTCGTACATATTTAATTATTATCATTCAATTTGTACCACCCACATGTAAAAGCCCTCTGGGCGTTAAATAAATAAATAAATTAATAAATATGTTCAAATGTAGATTCCGACAGTCATGAATGTATGAACGTACACTGAACAGTTCCTCTGTCCTACCGGACAGTTTCTCTGTCCCACCGGACAGTTCCTTTGTCCCACCGGACAGTTCTTCTGTCTCTCTGACTACAAGTGGATGGGTGGAATACTCTCCGGTAAAATAAATATACTCGTACATATGTTCAAATGTAGATTCCTACCGTCATGAATGTATGTACATACACCGAACAGTTCTTCTGTCCCGCTGGACAATTCCTCTGTCCCATTGGACACTTCCTCTGTCCCACCAGACAGTTCCTCTGTCCCAGCGGACAGTTCTTCTGTCCCACCGGACAGTTCCTCTGTCCCATCGGAAAGTTCTTCTCT
Source organism: Hesperophylax magnus (assembly GCA_026573805.1). NCBI lineage: Eukaryota > Metazoa > Arthropoda > Insecta > Trichoptera > Limnephilidae > Hesperophylax > Hesperophylax magnus. The sequence goes on along the minus strand of JAIUSX010000419.1, from coordinate 178,815 downwards.
GTGTATGACTACAAGTGGATGGGTGTAATACTCTCCGGTATACTAAACAAACTCGTACATATGTTCAAATGTAGATTCCTATAGTCATGAATGTATGTACATACACCAAACAGTTCCACTGTCCCACCGTACAGTTTCTCTGTCCCGCCAGACGATTTTTCTTTCCCACCGGACAGTTCGTCTGTTCCATGTACAGTTCCTCTGTCCCAGCGGACAGTTCTTCTGTCCCACCGGACAGTTCCTCTGTCCCATCGGACAGTTCTTGTCTCTGTCTGACAACAAGTGGATGGGTGTTATACTCTCCGGTATACTAAATAAACTCGTACATATGTTCAAATAAAGATTCCTATAGTCATGAATGTATGTACATACACCAAACAGTTCCACTGTCCCACCGTACAGTTCCTCTGTCCCGCCAGACGATTTTTCTTTCCCACCGGACAGTTCCTCTATTCCATGTACAGTTCCTCTGTCCCACCGGACAGTTCCTCTGACCCAATGAACAGTTCTTCTGTCTGTCTGACTACAAGTGGATGGGTGTAATACTCTCCGGTAAAAAAAAAATAATCTCGTACATATTTAATTATTATCATTTAATTTGTACCACCCACATGTAAAAGCCATCTGGGCGTTATATAAATAAATAAATTAATAAATATGTTCAAATGTAGATTCCTACAGTCATGAATGTATGAACATACCCTGAACAGTTCCTCTGTCCTACCGGACAGTTTCTCAGTCCCACCGGACAGTTCCTTTGTCCCACCGGACAGTTCTTCTGTCTGTCTGACTACAAGTGGATGGGTGGAATACTCTCCGGTAAAATAAATATACTCGAACAAATGTTCAAATGTAGATTCCTACCGTCATGAATGTATGTACATACACCGAACAGTTCCTCTATCTCACCGGACCTTTCCTCTGTCCCACCGGCAGTTTCTCTGTCCCACCGGCAGTTCCTTTGACCCACCGGACAGTTCCTCTTTCCCATGTATAGTTCCTTTGTCCCACCGGACAGTTCCTCTGTCCCACCGGACAGTTCCTCTGTCCCACCGGACAGTTCCTCTGTTCCACCGGACAGTTCCTCTGTCCCATCGGACAGTTCCTCTGTCCCACGGGACAGTTCTTTTGTCTGTCTAACTACAAGTGGATGGGTGTTATACGATCCGGTAAAATAAATATTCTCGTACATATGTTCAAATGTAGATTCCTACCGTCATGAATGTATGTACATACACCGAACAGTTCCTCTGTCCCACCGGACAGTTCCTCTGTCCCACCGGACAGTTCCTCTGTCCCACCGGACAGTTCCTTTGACCACTGGGCAGTTCCTCTCTCCCACTGGACAGTTCCTCTTTCCCACCGGACAGTTCCTCTGTTCCATGTACAGTTCCTCTGTCCCACCGGACAGTTCCTCTGTCCCACCGGACAGTTCCTCTGTCCCACCGGACAGTACCTGTGTCCCACCGGACAGTTCCTCTGTCGCACCGGACAGTTCCTCTGTCCCACCGGACAGTTCCTCTGACCAACTGAACAGTTCTTCTGTCTGTCTGACTACACGTGGATGGGTTTCATACTCTCCGGTAAAAAATCTCGACAGTTCTTCCGACAGTTGTTCTGTCTGTCTGACAACAAGTGGATGGGTGTAATACTCTCCGGTATAATAAATAAACTCGTACATATGTTCAAATGTAGATTCCTTCAGTCATAAATGTATGTACATACACCGAACAGTTCCTCTGTCCCACCGGACAGTTCCTCTGTCCCAGCGGACAAATCCTCTGTCCCACCGGACAGTTCTTCTGTCCCACCGGACAGTTCCTCTGTCCCACCGGACAGTTCTTCTGACCCACCGAACAGTTCCTCTGTCCCATCGTACAGTTCTTCTGTCTGTCTGACTACAAGTGGATGGGTGTAATACTCTCCGGTTTAATAAATAAACTCGTACATATGTTCAAATGAAGATTCCTACAGTCATGAATGTATGTACATACACCGAACAGTTTGACTCTCCCACCGGACAGTTCCTCTGTCCCAGCGGACAGTTCCTCTGTCCCACCGGACAGTTCTTCTGTCCCACCGGACAGTTCCTCTGACCCACTGGAGAGTTCCTCTGTCCCACCGGACAGTTCCTCTGTCCCATCGGACAGTTCTCCTGTCTGTCTGACTACAAGTGGATGGGTGTAATACTCTCCGGGAAAATAAATAAACTCGTACATATGTTCAAATGTAGATTCCTACAGTCATGAATGTATGTACATACACCGAACAGTTCCTCTGTCCCACCGTACAGTTCTTCTGTCCCACCGGACAGTTCCTCTGTCCCACCAGACAGTTCCTCTGTCCCACCGGACAGTTCCTCTGTCCCACCGGACAGTTCGTCTCACCCACCTGAAAGTTCCTCTGTTCCATATTCAGTTCCTCTGTCCAATCGGACAGTTCCTCTGTCCCACGAACAGTTCCTCTGTTCCATATGCAGTTCCTCTGTCCCACCGGACAGTTCCTCTTTCCCACGGGACAGTTCCTCGTTCTTACCGGACAGTTTCTCAGTCCCACTGGACAGTTCCTCTGTCCCACCGGACAGTTCCTTTGTCCCTCCGGACAGTTCCTCTGACCCACCGGACTGTTCCTCTGTCCCACCGGACAGTTCCTCTATTCCATATTTACTTTCTCTGTCCCACCGGACAGTTCCTCCGACCCACCTGACATTTCCTCTTTCCCATGTATAGTTCCTCTGTCCCACCGGACAGTTCCTCTGACCCTCCTAAAAGTTCTCCTGTTTGTCTGACTACAAGTGTATGGGTGTAATACTCTCCGGGAAAATAAATAAACTCGTACATATGTTCAAATGAAAATTCCTACAGTCATGAATGTATGTACATACACCGAACAGTTCCTCTGTCCCGCCAGACGATTCCTCTTTCCCACCGGACAGTTCCTCTGTTCCATGTACAGTTCCTCTGTCCCACCGGACAGTTCCTCTGTCCCACCGGACAGTTCCTCTTTCCCACCGGGCAGTTCCTCTGTTCAATGTACAGTTCCTCTGTCCCACCGGACAGTTCCTCTGTCCCACCGGACAGTTCCTCTGTCCCACCGGACAGTTCCTCTGTCCCACCGGACAGTTCCTCTGTCCCACCGGACAGTTCCTCTGTCCCACCGGACAGTTCCTCTGTCCCACCGGACAGTTCCTCTGACCCATCGAACAGTTCTTCTGTCTGTCTGACTACAAGTGGATGAGTGTAATAGTCTCCGGTAAAAAAAAAAAAACTCGTACATATTTAATTATTAACATTTAATTTGTACCACCCACATGTAAAAGCCCTCTGGGCGTTATATCAATAAATAAATTAATAAATATGTTCAAATGTAGATTCCTACAGTCATGAATGTATGAACATACCCTAAACAGTTCCTCTGTCCTACCGGACAGTTTCTCTGTCACACCGGACAGTTCCTTTGTCCCACCGGACAGTTCCTTTGTCCCACCGGACAGTTCTTCTGTCTGTCTGACTACAAGTGGATGGGTGGAATACTCTCCGGTAAAATAAATATACTCGAACATATGTTCAAATGTAGATTCCTACCGTCATGAATGTATGTACATACACCGAACAGTTCTTCTGTCCCGCTGGACAATTCCTCTGTCCCATCGGACAGTTCCTCTGTCCCACCGGACAGTACCTCTGTCCCACCGGACAGTTCCTCTGACCCACCTGACAGTTCCTCTGTTCCATGTACAGTTCCTCTGTCCCATCGAACAGTTCCTTTGTACCACCGAACAGTTCCTCTGTCCCATCGAACAGTTCTTCTGTCTGTCTGACTACAAGTGGATGGGTGTAATACTCTTGGGTAAAATAAATGTACTCGTACATATGTTCAAATGTAGATTCCTACAGTCATGAATGTATGTACATATACCGAACAGTTCCTCTATCCCACCGGACCGTTCCTCTGTCCCGCCGGCAGTTTCTCTGTCCCACCGGCAGTTCCTTTGTCCCACCGGACAGTTCCTCTTTCCCATGTTTAGTTCCTCTGTCCCACCGGACAGTTCCTCTGACCCACCTGAAAGTTCCTCTGTTCTATGTACAGTTCCTCTGTCCCACCGGACAGTTCCTCTGTCCCACCGGACAGTTCCTCTGTCCCACCGGACAGTTCCTCAGTCCCACCGGACAGTTCCTCTGTCCCACCGGACAGTTCCTCTGTCCCACCGGACAGTTCCTCAGTCCCACTGGACAGTTCTTCTGTCCCACCGGACAGTTCTTCTGTCCCACCGGACAGTTCCTCTGTCCCACTGGACAGTTCCTCTGACCCACCGGACTGTTCCTCTGTCCCTTTGGACAGTTCCTCTGTCCCACCGGACCGTTCCTCTAACCCATGTATAGGTCCACTGTCCCACTGGACAGTTCCTCTGACCCACCTGACAGTTCCTATGTTCCATGTACAGTTCCTCTGTCCCATCGGACAATTCCTCTGTCCCACCAAACAGTTCCTCTGTCCCATCGAACAGTTCTTCTGTCTGTCTGACTACAAAAGGATGGGTGTAATGCTCTCCGGTAAAATAAATAAACTCGTACATATCACTCACTCAACAACAGTAAACTAAACCAGTCACGAATTATTTCTGTCCACAAAATATTTAAAATAAAACTTAACACACTATTCCTGTGCCATTGTGTTCCAGTGTAAAAGCTGTGAATCTGTTCATTTCTTTATGTCCTCAACAACAAAATAAAAGCCCGAAGTTTTAATAACAAATAATAATAACTTTACTTAAATTCAATATTTAATATTATTGTTGCACCAAAAGCAGGTAACCTGCATTTCCGCACGCCTTGTAACCGTAGTAGGTACTGATACTACCTGTAAGTGAACCTGATTCCAATCAGTAATCAGGGGAGTTCAACCTACTATTCATTTTTAATTTTTATTAACCTAAATCCGAACTCATCATGGATGCGCAGACATACATATCCCTTGCACAAGATGCCATCAATGCACTAACAAATATTGTGATGGATCCCAATAACAAATTTACCAAGGAGCATATTGCCAAAATAATGCCCAAAACTAATAATATCCTAGGGTCCATAGGCCAAATGGCTGCAAGAATGGCTACGCTTGAAGGCGAATTATCAGTGTACAAAAATATTCCTCCTGCTGTTACCACTACTAATTTACAAACAAATAACATCTGCGATATTATTGCTGAGATGAATGATCAAAACTTAAGGGAAAAAAATATTATAATATGTAACTTCCCCGAGAGCAAAGCAATAACCCAGACTGATATTATGAAAGACGACACTACCAGCATAAAAAAAATCATTTTCGACCTGGACAACTCTACCAATTCTCTTGACCTGAAAGTTTACAGAATCGGGAAAAGGGATACTAATAAACCGAGGGGTGTAAAAGTTGAGTTCGCTGAGTCTAAATGGCCAAAAATCCTACTCGGAAAAAAACACTCACTGAAGAATAACATCCGCATGTACCCTGATCAATCAGTTGCTCAAAGGAACTATCTAAATAATTTACGAATCGAACTAAAAAATAGGCAATCATCGGGTGAGCAAGACATTACAATCAAGTACATTAATAATCACCCAACAATTGTAAAATTAAATCCAAAAAACTGACCCACAAACTAATAATATATTATCAAAATGTAAGAGGACTGAGAACGAAACTTCAAGAACTAAAATGTACATTACCAACGATGAATTACGAAATTTATGCCCTTACTGAAACACTACTAAATGCTGGCATAAACGATCAAGAACTGGGGTTTTTAGATCATTTCATTTACAGAAACGACAGATGTCAAAGTTCCAGCAATAAAACAAGAGGTGGCGGCGTACTATTGTCAGTATCTACCAAACTGAATTCGAAGAAACTGAAATGCCTTCACAAACATCTTGAACAAGTGTTTGTAATGGTTTCCTTAAAAAATGAAAAACTTATAATCGGTTGCACATATATACCACCATCCTCCGGCCTGCAAACATATAAGGAACACCACCTTGAAGTTGAAACTATGCGAAGAAAATTTCCTGATGCTACATTTATTCTGATGGGTGACTACAACCTCCCAAATATTGTATGGGACATTGAGAACATCGCGTCCTCGAGTCCGGACAACATCAATCATGGCTCCCATGAAATTATAGAAATGTCGAACTTTTTAAATCTGCATCAGAAAAACCATGTGTACAACATCAATTCTCGTCTTCTCGATCTTGTCTTTACAAATTCTTCTAGTGTTAATGTGTATGCCTCTGATGAAATAATTCTTCCATTCGATAAATACCACCCCCCTCTAATAATCAATTACATCAATACTTATGTTAAGGTAATTGACCCCAGGATTGTCAAGCGTAATTTTGAAAAAGCAGATTACCCAAAGATAATAGAATTTTTATCTACTTATAATTGGGCTTAAGATCTCACTTATAAAAGCTCAAGTTTAAATGAGGCCTTAGAATACTTTTACAATGTAATTTATCAAGCAATCGATAGATTTGTACCCCTACAAAAATATTACACTTCTAAATTCCCTAAATGGTTTGATTCTGAACTAATTAATCTAACGTACGATAAAAAAATTGCCCACAAACGTTATAAAATAAATAGAACGCTAGATAATTATATCGCATTCTCCATTCTGCGTAAAGATTGTACTAGGAAATCGAAAGTATGTTTCAAGAAATACACCAACAATGTTGAAAATTCTATTTTAACAAACATTAATAAATTTTGGAACAACGCTAACTCCTTTCGGAAAAATAACTCTAACTTTCCCGGTACAATGTTTTACGGGAAAAAAGTGGGTCATGACAAAAACGATATTGTAAACTTATTTGCAGATTTCTTCAAGAGTGTAAAAGTTGAAGACAATGACAACATATTATCTGATAAACCTCAATTTAGCGAAAGCTCACTCAACTTGCATAACATCCATGTGGTAGTAAATGATGTTGTGACTTTTATCAAACAGCTGGATACCAGGTCGAATTCGGGGCCAGATATGATTCCCTCAATATTACTTAAAAACTGTATTCATGTTCTAGCTCTTCCTATTACTATAATTTTCAATTTATCCTTATCTACAGGTTGTTTTCCTGAAATTTAGAAAAGGAGCTTTATAACACCTATTTTTAAAAAAGGAGATAAATGCCAAATTGAAAATTATAGACCCATATGTATTATGTCATCACTACCTAAACTTTTAGAAAAGATTATATTAAGTAAAATCATGCATCAAATTAAACCAATTATATCAACATTTCAACATGGTTTTATGCCAGACAGATCTACGTCATCTAACTTATTGCTTTACGAAAATTTTTTTTCTAATGCACTGTCCAAGGTTGTTCAAGGTTGTTCAAGTTGATACAATTTATACTGACTTTAGCAAAGCCTTTGATACTGTTTCTCATCGCATTTTAATGGAAAAATTAGAACACTTGGGAATAGGCGGCAACTTTCTCGAATGGCTTAGAAGTTACTTATCATACAAAAAATTATCTGTAAAAATTACATCCACAACTTCTTACACTTTTTTTGCCTCAAGTGGGGTCCCCCAAGGTTCCCACCTAGGACCAATTCTGTTCCTATTATTTATTAATGATATTTCACTAATTTTCGATAATATTCACTTTCTTCTATTCGCCGACGATCTAAAGATGTTTAAATCGATCGGTAATTCTTCTGATTGTTTAACTTTACAAATTAACTTAAATAAACTTTATGAATGGTGCATCGTAAACAAATTACATCTTAATATCAACAAATGCCAAACGATCAGTTTCCATAGATCTAAAACCCCTTTATTATTCGACTACTCAATTAACAATGCCAATCTAAAAAGAGTTTTTGAATTCAATGACCTTGGAGTTATCTTTGACACCAAATTACGCTTCTTGAATCACATTAATAGCATTACCAGTAAGGGATTACAAATGCTTGGATTTATTCTCAGAATCGCTAAAGACTTTAATAACATAAAAACTATAAAATTATTATACACGTCTCTGGTTAGAAGTCAGGTTGAATACAATGCAACCATTTGGTGTCCTCATTTCAACTCTCATTGTTTACAAATTGAAAAAATTCAAAATAAATTTTTACGTTTTATTAATTTCAAAATTGGTATTCCTATTATTGAAATCAATTATGTCAATTTACGCAGTAAACTTAACTTATCGAAATTATCTGAAAGGCGAAAAATATTTGATCTCCTTTTATTATATAAAATTGTTCATTCAAGGTTAGACTGTCCTGACACTATAAACTTGCTATCTTAACGTATACCTCCAAAATATACTAGACGGAATATTTTATTCTACAACAATAACTTCGCTACGAATTCTGTGTTAGAAAGAATACATAGGTTGGGCAATGAACTTAGTGATGTCGCTGACATATTTAATTTAAATTTCAATACATTTAAAGCCAAATTAGTCCACCACTTTTTAAATGTAAATAATGTATGAGAAATCATTATATTTTATTTCGATTTTCTATTGTTTGTTTTATACTGTTATAAATTAAAATTTGTAATTTTTATGTACTTAAAAGCCCAATAGGGCGTCAATAAATAAATAAATAAATAAATAAATAAATAAATATGTTCAAATGTAGATTCCTACAGTCATGAATGTATGTACATACACCGAAAAGTTCCTCTGTCCCACCGTACAGTTCCTCTGTCCCGCCGGACGATTCTTCTTTCCCACAGGACAGTTCCTCTGTCCCATCGGACAGTTCTTCTGTCTGTCTGACTACAAGTGGATGGGTGTAATACTCTCCGGTAAAATAAATAAACTCGTACATATGTTCAAATGTAGATTCCTACAGTCATGAATGTATGTACATACACCGAACAGTTCGTCTGTTTCACCGTACAGTTCCTCTGTCCCGCCGGACAATCCTCTTTCCCATCGGAGAGTTCCTCTGTTCCATTCATAGTTCGACTGTCCCACCGGACAGTTCCTCTGTCCCACCGTACAGTTCCTCTGTCCCCCCGGAAAATTCCTCTGTCCCACCGGACAGTTCCACTGTTCCACCGGACAGTTCCTCTGTCCCACCGGACAGTTCTTCTTTCCCATATTTAGTTTCTCTGTCACACCAAACAGTTCTTCCGACCCACCTGACAGTTCCTCTGTTCCATGTATAGTTCTTCTGTCCCACCGGACAGTTCCACTGTCCCACCTGAAAATTCCTCAGTTCCATTGGACAGTTCCTCTCTCCCATCGGAAAAGTCCTCAGTCCCATTGGACAGTTCCTCTGTCCCATCTGAAAGTTCCTCTGTCCCATTAGACAGTTCCTCTGTCCCACCGGACCGTTCCTCTGTCCCACCGGTCAGTTCCTCTGTTCCTCCGGACCGTTCCTCTGTCCCACCGGACAGTTCCGCTTTCTCATGTTAAGTTACTCTGTCCTAACGGACAGTTCCTCTGACCCACCTGACAGTTTCTCTGTTCTATGTACAGTTCGTCTGTCCCACCGGACAGTTCCTCTGTCCCACCGGACAGTTCCTCTGTCCCACCGGAAAGTTCCTCTGTCCCACCGGACAGTTCCTCTGACCCACCTGACAGTTTCTCTGTTCTATGTACAGTTCCTCTGTCCTACCGGAAAGTTCCTCTGTCCCACCGGACAGTTCCTCTGTCCCACCGGACAGTTCCTCTGTCCCTCTGGACAGTTCCTCTGTTCTACCGGACCGTTCATCTGTCCCACCAGACAGTTCCTCTTTTCAATGTATACTTCATCTGTCCTACCGGACAGTTCCTCTGACCCACCTGACAGTTTCTCTGCTCTATGAACAGTTCCTCTGTCCCACCGGACAGTTTCTCTGTACCATCGAACATTTCTTCTGTCTGTCAGACTACAAGAAGATGGGTGTTATATTCTCCGGAAAAATAAATAAACTCGTACATATGTTCATATGTAGATTCCTACAGTCATGAATGTATGTACATACACCGAACAGTTCCTCTGTCCCACCGTACAGTTCCTCTGTCCCCCCGGAAAATTCCCTTGTCCCACCGGACAGTTCCACTGTTCCACCGGACAGTTCCTCTGTCCCCCCGGACAGTTCTTCTTTCCCATATTTAGTTTCTCTGTCACACCAAACAGTTCTTCCGACCCACCTGACAGTTCCTCTGTTCCATGTATAGTTCTTCTGTCCCACCGGACAGTTCCACTGTCCCACCTGAAAATTCCTCAGTTCCATTGGACAGTTCCTCTCTCCCATCGGAAAAGTCCTCAGTCCCATTGGACAGTTCCTCTGTCCCATCTGAAAGTTCCTCTGTCCCATTAGACAGTTCCTCTGTCCCAGCGGACCGTTCCTCTGTCCCACCGGTCAGTTCCTCTGTTCCTCCGGACCGTTCCTCTGTCCCACCGGACGGTTCCGCTTTCTCATTTTAAGTTACTCTGTCCTAACGGACAGTTCCTCTGACCCACCTGACAGTTTCTCTGTTCTATGTACAGTTCGTCTGTCCCACAGGACAGTTCCTCTGTCCCACCGGACAGTTCCTCTGTCCCACCGGAAAGTTCCTCTGTCCCACCGGACAGTTCCTCTGACCCACCTGACAGTTTCTCTGTTCTATGTACAGTTCCTCTGTCCTACCGGAAAGTTCCTCTGTCCCACCGGACAGTTCCTCTGTCCCACCGGACAGTTCCTCTGTCCCTCCGGACAGTTCCTCTGTTCTACCGGACCGTTCCTCTGTCCCACCGGACAGTTCCTCTTTCCAATGTATAGTTCATCTGTCCTACCGGACAGTTCCTCTGACCCACCTGACAGTTTTTCTGCTCTATGAACAGTTCCTCTGTCCCACCGGACAGTTCCTCTGTACCATCGTACATTTCTTCTGTCTGTCAGACTACAAGAAGATGGGTGTTATATTCTCCGGAAAAATAAATAAACTCGTACATATGTTCATATGTAGATTCCTACAGTCATGAATGTATGTACATACACCGAACAGTTCCTCTGTCCCACCGTACAGTTCCTCTGTCCCCCCGGAAAATTCCCTTGTCCCACCGGACAGTTCCACTGTTCCACCGGACAGTTCCTCTGTCCCACCGGACAGTTCTTCTTTCCCATATTTAGTTTCTCTGTCACACCAAACAGTTCTTCCGACCCACCTGACAGTTCCTCTGTTCCATGTATAGTTCTTCTGTCCCACCGGACAGTTCCACTGTCCCACCTGAAAATTCCTCAGTTCCATTGGACAGTTCCTCTCTCCCATCGGAAAAGTCCTCAGTCCCATTGGACAGTTCCTCTGTCCCATCTGAAAGTTCCTCTGTCCCATTAGACAGTTCCTCTGTCCCAGCGGACCGTTCCTCTGTCCCACCGGTCAGTTCCTCTGTTCCTCCGGACCGTTCCTCTGTCCCACCGGACAGTTCCGCTTTCTCATGTTAAGTTACTCTGTCCTAACGGACAGTTCCTCTGACCCACCTGACAGTTTCTCTGTTCTATGTACAGTTCGTCTGTCCCACAGGACAGTTCCTCTGTCCCACCGGACAGTTCCTCTGTCCCACCGGAAAGTTTCTCTGTCCCACCGGACAGTTCCTCTGACCCACCTGACAGTTTCTCTGTTCTATGTACAGTTCCTCTGTCCTACCGGAAAGTTCCTCTGTCCCACCGGACAGTTCCTCTGTCCCACCGGACAGTTCCTCTGTCCCTTCGGACAGTTCCTCTGTTCTACCGGACCGTTCCTCTGTCCCACCGGACAGTTCCTCTTTCCAATGTATAGTTCATCTGTCCTACCGGACAGTTCCTCTGACCCACCTGACAGTTTCTCTGCTCAATGAACAGTTCCTCTGTCCCACCGGACAGTTCCTCTGTACCATCGTACATTTCTTCTGTCTGTCAGACTACAAGAAGATGGGTGATATATTCTCCGGTAAAATAAATAAACTCGTACATATGTTCAAATGTAGATTCCTACAGTCATGAATGTATGTACATACACCGAACAGTTCCTCTGTCCCACCGTACAGTTCCTCTGTCCCCGCGGAAAATTCCTCTGTCCCACCGGACAGTTCCACTGTTCCACCGGACAGTTCCTCTGTCCCACCGGACAGTTCTTCTTTCCCATATTTAGTTTCTCTGTCACACCAAACAGTTCTTCCGACCCACCTGACAGTTCCTCTGTTCCATGTATAGTTCTTCTGTACCACCGGACAGTTCCACTGTCCCACCTGAAAATTCCTCATTTCCATTGGACAGTTCCTCTCTCCCATCGGAAAAGTCCTCAGTCCCATTGGACAGTTCCTCTGTCCCATCTGAAAGTTCCTCTGTCCCATTAGACAGTTCCTCTGTCCCACCGGACCGTTCCTCTGTCCCACCGGTCAGTTCCTCTGTTCCTCCGGACCGTTCCTCTGTCCCACCGGACAGTTCCGCTTTCTCATGTTAAGTTACTCTGCCCTAACGGACAGTTCCTCTGACCCACCTGACAGTTTCTCTGTTCTATGTACAGTTCGTCTGTCCCACCGGACAGTTCCTCTGTACCATCGTACATTTCTTCTGTCTGTCAGACTACAAGAAGATGGGTGATATATTCTCCGGTAAAATAAATAAACTCGTACATATGTTCAAATGTAGATTCCTACAGTCATGAATGTATGTACATACACCGAACAGTTCCTCTGTCCCACCGTACAGTTCCTCTGTCCCCGCGGAAAATTCCTCTGTCCCACCGGACAGTTCCACTGTTCCACCGGACAGTTCCTCTGTCCCACCGGACAGTTCTTCTTTCCCATATTTAGTTTCTCTGTCACACCAAACAGTTCTTCCGACCCACCTGACAGTTCCTCTGTTCCATGTATAGTTCTTCTGTACCACCGGACAGTTCCACTGTCCCACCTGAAAATTCCTCATTTCCATTGGACAGTTCCTCTCTCCCATCGGAAAAGTCCTCAGTCCCATTGGACAGTTCCTCTGTCCCATCTGAAAGTTCCTCTGTCCCATTAGACAGTTCCTCTGTCCCACCGGACCGTTCCTCTGTCCCACCGGTCAGTTCCTCTGTCCCACCGGACAGTTCCTCTGACCCACCTGACAGTTTCTCTGTTCTATGTACAGTTCCTCTGTCCTACCGGAAAGTTCCTCTGTCCCACCGGACAGTTCCTCTGTCCCACCGGACAGTTCCTCTGTCCCTCTGGATAGTTCCTCTGTTCTACCGGACCGTTCCTCTGTCCCACCAGACAGTTCCTCTTTCCAATGTATAGTTCATCTGTCCTACCGGACAGTTCCTCTGACCCACCTGACAGTTTCTCTGCTCTATGAACAGTTCCTCTGTCCCACCGGACAGTTTCTCTGTACCATCGAACATTTCTTCTGTCTGTCAGACTACAAGAAGATGGGTGTTATATTCTCCGGTAAAATAAATAAACTCGTACATATGTTCAAATGTAGATTCCTACAGTCATGAATGTATGTACATACACCGAACAGTTCCTCTGTCCCACCGTACAGTTCCTCTGTCCCCGCGGAAAATTCCTCTGTCCCACCGGACAGTTCCACTGTTCCACCGGACAGTTCCTCTGTCCCACCGGACAGTTCTTCTTTCCCATATTTAGTTTCTCTGTCACACCAAACAGTTCTTCCGACCCACCTGACAGTTCCTCTGTTCCATGTATAGTTCTTCTGTACCACCGGACAGTTCCACTGTCCCACCTGAAAATTCCTCATTTCCATTGGACAGTTCCTCTCTCCCATCGGAAAAGTCCTCAGTCCCATTGGACAGTTCCTCTGTCCCATCTGAAAGTTCCTCTGTCCCATTAGACAGTTCCTCTGTCCCACCGGACCGTTCCTCTGTCCCACCGGTCAGTTCCTCTGTTCCTCCGGACCGTTCCTCTGTCCCACCGGACAGTTCCTCTTTCCAATGTATAGTTCATCTGTCCTACCGGACAGTTCCTCTGACCCACCTGACAGTTTCTCTGCTCAATGAACAGTTCCTCTGTCCCACCGGACAGTTCCTCTGTACCATCGTACATTTCTTCTGTCTGTCAGACTACAAGAAGATGGGTGATATATTCTCCGGTAAAATAAATAAACTCGTACATATGTTCAAATGTAGATTCCTACAGTCATGAATGTATGTACATACACCGAACAGTTCCTCTGTCCCACCGGACAGTTCCACTGTTCCACCGGACAGTTCCTCTGTCCCACCGGACAGTTCTTCTTTCCCATATTTAGTTTCTCTGTCACACCAAACAGTTCTTCCGACCCACCTGACAGTTCCTCTGTTCCATGTATAGTTCTTCTGTACCACCGGACAGTTCCACTGTCCCACCTGAAAATTCCTCATTTCCATTGGACAGTTCCTCTCTCCCATCGGAAAAGTCCTCAGTCCCATTGGACAGTTCCTCTGTCCCATCTGAAAGTTCCTCTGTCCCATTAGACAGTTCCTCTGTCCCACCGGACCGTTCCTCTGTCCCACCGGTCAGTTCCTCTGTCCCACCGGACAGTTCCTCTGACCCACCTGACAGTTTCTCTGTTCTATGTACAGTTCCTCTGTCCTACCGGAAAGTTCCTCTGTCCCACCGGACAGTTCCTCTGTCCCACCGGACAGTTCCTCTGTCCCTCTGGATAGTTCCTCTGTTCTACCGGACCGTTCCTCTGTCCCACCAGACAGTTCCTCTTTCCAATGTATAGTTCATCTGTCCTACCGGACAGTTCCTCTGACCCACCTGACAGTTTCTCTGCTCTATGAACAGTTCCTCTGTCCCACCGGACAGTTTCTCTGTACCATCGAACATTTCTTCTGTCTGTCAGACTACAAGAAGATGGGTGTTATATTCTCCGGAAAAATAAATAAACTCGTACATATGTTCATATGTAGATTCCTACAGTCATGAATGTATGTACATACACCGAACAGTTCCTCTGTCCCACCGTACAGTTCCTCTGTCCCCCCGGAAAATTCCCTTGTCCCACCGGACAGTTCCACTGTTCCACCGGACAGTTCCTCTGTCCCCCCGGACAGTTCTTCTTTCGCATATTTAGTTTCTCTGTCACACCAAACAGTTCTTCCGACCCACCTGACAGTTCCTCTGTTCCATGTATAGTTCTTCTGTCCCACCGGACAGTTCCACTGTCCCACCTGAAAATTCCTCAGTTCCATTGGACAGTTCCTCTCTCCCATCGGAAAAGTCCTCAGTCCCATTGGACAGTTCCTCTGTCCCATCTGAAAGTTCCTCTGTCCCATTAGACAGTTCCTCTGTCCCAGCGGACCGTTCCTCTGTCCCACCGGTCAGTTCCTCTGTTCCTCCGGACCGTTCCTCTGTCCCACCGGACGGTTCCGCTTTCTCATTTTAAGTTACTCTGTCCTAACGGACAGTTCCTCTGACCCACCTGACAGTTTCTCTGTTCTATGTACAGTTCGTCTGTCCCACAGGACAGTTCCTCTGACCCACCGGACAGTTCCTCTGTCCCACCGGAAAGTTCCTCTGTCCCACCGGACAGTTCCTCTGACCCACCTGACAGTTTCTCTGTTCTATGTACAGTTCCTCTGTCCTACCGGAAAGTTCCTCTGTCCCACCGGACAGTTCCTCTGTCCCACCGGACAGTTCCTCTGTCCCTCCGGACAGTTCCTCTGTTCTACCGGACCGTTCCTCTGTCCCACCGGACAGTTTCTCTGTACCATCGAACATTTCTTCTGTCTGTCAGACTACAAGAAGATGGGTGTTATATTCTCCGGAAAAATAAATAAACTCGTACACATGTTCATATGTAGATTCTTACAGTCATGAATGTATGTACATACACCGAACAGTTCCTCTGCCCCACCGTACAGTTCCTCTGTCCCCCCGGAAAATTCCCTTGTCCCACCGGACAGTTCCACTGTTCCACCGGACAGTTCCTCTGTCCCACCGGACAGTTCTTCTTTCCCATATTTAGTTTCTCTGTCACACCAAACAGTTCTTCCGACCCACCTGACAGTTCCTCTGTTCCAGGTATTGTTCTTCTGTCCCACCGGACAGTTCCACTGTCCCACCTGAAAATTCCTCAGTTCCATTGGACAGTTCCTCTCTCCCATCGGAAAAGTCCTCAGTCCCATTGGACAGTTCCTCTGTCCCATCTGAAAGTTCCTCTGTCCCATTAGACAGTTCCTCTGTCCCAGCGGACCGTTCCTCTGTCCCATCGGTCAGTTCCTCTGTTCCTCCGGACCGTTCCTCTGTCCCACCGGACAGTTCCGCTTTCTCATGTTAAGTTACTCTGTCCTAACGGACAGTTCCTCTGACCCACCTGACAGTTTCTCTGTTCTATGTACAGTTCGTCTGTCCCACAGGACAGTTCCTCTGTCCCACCGGACAGTTCCTCTGTCCCACCGGAAAGTTCCTCTGTCCCACCGGACAGTTCCTCTGACCCACCTGACAGTTTCTCTGTTCTATGTACAGTTCCTCTGTCCTACCGGAAAGTTCCTCTGTCCCACCGGACAGTTCCTCTGTCCCACCGGACAGTTCCTCTGTCCCTCCGGACAGTTCCTCTGTTCTACCGGACCGTTCCTCTGTCCCACCGGACAGTTCCTCTATCCCATATTTAGTTTCTCTGTCCCACCGGACAGTTCCACTGTCCCACCTGAAAATTCCTCAGTTCCATTGGACAGTTCCTCTCTCCCATCGGAAAAGTCCTCAGTCCCATTGGACAGTTCCTCTGTCCCATCTGAAAGTTCTTCTGTCCCATTAGACAGTTCCTCTGTCCCATCGAATTCCTTAGTCGTATTGGACAGTTCTTGGTTCCAATCGGAAAGTTCCTCTGTCCCATCGAAATGTTTCTCATTACCATCGGACAGTTCCTTTGTCCTTTCGGAAATTCAATCAGTCCCATTGGACAGTTCCACTATCCCATCGGAAAGTTCCTCAGTCCTATTGGACAGTTCCTCTGTCCTGGTGGCTGAAGATTTGGAACCAAAATTCCAAATCTTCAGCCACTTTGGTACGGTAGAGCTTGAAAAAATGGGGTTTCAATTTCAAATCTAAGTCTCCAAAGAGCGCCCAAAAAATGACGAATTTATAGAGATTTTATAACTGATATCGCTTTGGACCATAATTCTTATCATTATTCCAAAATTTCAGCCCGTTTGGTTCCATATAGCCAGACAAAATGGGTTCCAAAGTCCGAACCCAAGTCACAAAAAAGCTATATAAAAAATATGATTTTTCCAGAAATACAACTATTTTCAGATTTTAAGAGTGATTTCAATCTGGACCATGATTCTGAAAGGGATTCCAAAATTTCAGCCACATTGGTAAGGTAGAGCCTGAAAAAATGGGGTTTCAATTTCGAACCTAAGTCTCCAAAGAGCGCCCATAAGAATGATGATTTTTTCAGAAATGCTACTTTTTAGAGATGTAACTAATCAGAACTGATATCGCTTTGGACCATTATTCTTACCACTATTCCAAAATTTCAGCCTGTTTGGTACCATAGAGCTAGTAAAAATGGGTTCTAAAGTCCCAACCCAAGTCTCAAAAAAGCTGTATAAAAAATAAGATTTTTCCAGAAGAACAACTATTTTCAGATTTTAGAAATACAACTTTTTTCAGATTTTAAGAGTGATTTCAGCTTGGACCATGATTCTGATAGGGATTCCGAAATTTCAGCCCGTTTGGTACAATAGAGCCTGAAAAAATGGCATTTGATTATTTAACCCAAGTATCAAAATAGCGCTGTAAAAAAGATACTTTTATCAAAAACGTCACTTTTTCCAGATATTAAGAGTGATATCAGCTTGGATTATGTTTCTGATAGGGATTCCGAAATTTTAGCCACTTTGGTAAGGTAGGACCGGAAAGACTGGGGTTTGAATTTCGAACCTATTTCTCCGAAAAGCGCCCATAAGAATGATGATTTTTTCAGAAATGCTTCTTTATAGAGATTTTATAACTGATATCGCTTTGGACCATAATTCTTATCACTATTCCGAAATTTCATGCCGTTTGGTACCATAAAGCCAGAAAAAATGGGTTCTTAAGTCCAACAGCCACTTTGGTAAGGTAGGACCATAATTCTTATCACTATTTCAAAATTTCAGCCCGTTTGGTACCATAGAGCCAAAAATAACGAGTTCTAAAGTCGGAACCCAAGTCGCAAAATTGCGATATAAAAAATACAATTTTTTCAGATATTAACAGTGATTTCTAATTGGACCATGATTCTGATAGGGATTCCGAAATTTCAGCCCGTTTGGTATCAGAGAGCCAGAAAAAATGGCCTTTGATTATTGAACCCAAGTATCAAAATAGCGCAGTAAAAAAGATACTTTTATCAAAAACGTCACTTTTTCCAGATATTAAGAGTGATATCAGCTTGGATTATGATTCTGATAGGGATTCCGAAATTTCAGCCACTTTGGTAAGGTAGAGCCTGAAAGACTGGCGTTTGAATTTCGAACCTAATTCTCCAAAAAGCGCCCATAAGAATGATGAATTTTCCAGAAATGCTACTTTTAGAGATTTTATAACTGATATCGCTTTGGATCATAATTCTTATCACTATTCGAGAATTTCAGCCCGTTTGGTTCCATGGAGCCAGAAAAAATGGGATCTAAAGTCCGAACCGAAGTCTCAAAAATCTATATAAAAAATATGATTTTTCCAGAAATAAAACTTTTTCAGATTTTAAGAGTGATTTCAATCTGGACCATGATTCTGAAAGGGATTCCAAAATTTCAGCCACATTGGTAAGGTAGAGCCTGAAAAAATGGGGTTTCAATTTCGAACCTAAGTCTCCAAAGAGCGCCCATAAGAATGATGATTTTTTCAGAAATGCTACCTTTTAGAGATGTAACTAATCAGAACTGATATCGCTTTGGACCATTATTCTTACCACTATTCCAAAATTTCAGCCTGTTTGGTACCATAGAGCTAGTAAAAATGGGTTCTAAAGTCCCAACCCAAGTCTCAAAAAAGCTGTATAAAAAATAAGATTTTTCCAGAAGAACAACTATTTTCAGATTTTAGAAATACAACTTTTTTCAGATTTTAAGAGTGATTTCAGCTTGGACCATGATTCTGATAGGGATTCCGAAATTTCAGCCCGTTTGGTACAATAGAGCCTGAAAAAATGGCATTTGATTATTTAACCCAAGTATCAAAATAGCGCTGTAAAAAAGATACTTTTATCAAAAACGTCACTTTTTCCAGATATTAAGAGTGATATCAGCTTGGATTATGTTTCTGATAGGGATTCCGAAATTTTAGCCACTTTGGTAAGGTAGGACCGGAAAGACTGGGGTTTGAATTTCGAACCTATTTCTCCGAAAAGCGCCCATAAGAATGATGAATTTTCCAGAAATGCTACTTTATAGAGATTTTATAACTGATATCGCTTTGGACCATAATTCTTATCACTATTCCAAAATTTCAGGCCGTTTGGTACCATAGAGCCAGAAAAAATGGGTTCTTAAGTCCGAACCCAAGTCTCAAAATTGCTATTTAAAAAATTTGATTTTTCCAGAAATAAAACTGTTTTCAGATTTTAAGAGTGATTTCAGTTTGGACCATGATTCTGATAGGGAATCCGAAATTTCAGCTCGTTTGGTGCCATAGAGCCTGAAAAAATGACATCTGATTTTCGAACCCAATTCTCAAAATAGCTCCATAAAAAAGATATTTTTATCAAACTCTTCACTATTTCCAGTTATTCAGAGTGATTTCAGTTTGGACCATGATTCTGATAGGGATTCCGAAATTTCAACTCGCTTGGTGCCATTGAGCCTGAAAAAATGGGGTTTCAATTTCGATCCTACGTCTCCAAATAGCGCCCATAAGCATGATGATTTTTTCAGAAATGCTACTTTATAGAGATTTTATAACTGATATCGCTTTGGACCATAATTCTTATCACTATTCCGAAATTTCATGCCGTTTGGTACCATAAAGCCAGAAAAAATGGGTTCTTAAGTCCAACAGCCACTTTGGTAAGGTAGGACCATAATTCTTATCACTATTTCAAAATTTCAGCCCGTTTGGTACCATAGAGCCAAAAATAACGAGTTCTAAAGTCGGAACCCAAGTCGCAAAATTGCGATATAAAAAATACAATTTTTTCAGATATTAACAGTGATTTCTAATTGGACCATGATTCTGATAGGGATTCCGAAATTTCAGCCCGTTTGGTACCAGAGAGCCAGAAAAAATGGCATTTGATTATTGAACCCAAGTATCAAAATAGCGCAGTAAAAAAGATACTTTTATCAAAAACGTCACTTTTTCCAGATATTAAGAGTGATATCAGCTTGGATTATGATTCTGATAGGGATTCCGAAATTTCAGCCACTTTGGTAAGGTAGAGCCTGAAAGACTGGCGTTTGAATTTCGAACCTAATTCTCCAAAAAGCGCCCATAAGAATGATGAATTTTCCAGAAATGCTACTTTTAGAGATTTTATAACTGATATCGCTTTGGATCATAATTCTTATCACTATTCGAGAATTTCAGCCCGTTTGGTTCCATGGAGCCAGAAAAAATGGGATCTAAAGTCCGAACCGAAGTCTCAAAAATCTATATAAAAAATATGATTTTTCCAGAAATAAAACTTTTTCAGATTTTAAGAGTGATTTCAATCTGGACCATGATTCTGAAAGGGATTCCAAAATTTCAGCCACATTGGTAAGGTAGAGCCTGAAAAAATGGGGTTTCAATTTCGAACCTAAGTCTCCAAAGAGCGCCCATAAGAATGATGATTTTTTCAGAAATGCTACTTTTTAGAGATGTAACTAATCAGAACTGATATCGCTTTGGACCATTATTCTTACCACTATTCCAAAATTTCAGCCTGTTTGGTACCATAGAGCTAGTAAAAATGGGTTCTAAAGTCCCAACCCAAGTCTCAAAAAAGCTGTATAAAAAATAAGATTTTTCCAGAAGAACAACTATTTTCAGATTTTAGAAATACAACTTTTTTCAGATTTTAAGAGTGATTTCAGCTTGGACCATGATTCTGATAGGGATTCCGAAATTTCAGCCGTTTGGTACAATAGAGCCTGAAAAAATGGCATTTGATTATTTAACCCAAGTATCAAAATAGCGCTGTAAAAAAGATACTTTTATCAAAAACGTCACTTTTTCCAGATATTAAGAGTGATATCAGCTTGGATTATGTTTCTGATAGGGATTCCGAAATTTTAGCCACTTTGGTAAGGTAGGACCGGAAAGACTGGGGTTTGAATTTCGAACCTATTTCTCCGAAAAGCGCCCATAAGAATGATGAATTTTCCAGAAATGCTACTTTATAGAGATTTTATAACTGATATCGCTTTGGACCATAATTCTTATCACTATTCCAAAATTTCAGGCCGTTTGGTACGATAGAGCCAGAAAAAATGGGTTCTTAAGTCCGAACCCAAGTCTCAAAATTGCTATTTAAAAAATTTGATTTTTCCAGAAATAAAACTGTTTTCAGATTTTAAGAGTGATTTCAGTTTGGACCATGATTCTGATAGGGATTCCGAAATTTCAGCTCGTTTGGTGCCATAGAGCCTGAAAAAATGACATCTGATTTTCGAACCCAATTCTCAAAATAGCTCCATAAAAAAAATATTTTTATCAAACTCGTCACTATTTCCAGTTATTCAGAGTGATTTCAGTTTGGACCATGATTCTGATAGGGATTCCGAAATTTCAACTCGCTTGGTGCCATTGAGCCTGAAAAAATGGGGTTTCAATTTCGATCCTACGTCTCCAAATAGCGCCCATAAGCATGATGATTTTTTCAGAAATGCTACTTTATAGAGATTTTATAACTGATATCGCTTTGGACCATAATTCTTATCACTATTCCGAAATTTCATGCCGTTTGGTACCATAAAGCCAGAAAAAATGGGTTCTTAAGTCCAACAGCCACTTTGGTAAGGTAGGACCATAATTCTTAACACTATTTCAAAATTTCAGCCCGTTTGGTACCATAGAGCCAAAAATAACGAGTTCTAAAGTCGGAACCCAAGTCGCAAAATTGCGATATAAAAAATACAATTTTTTCAGATATTAACAGTGATTTCTAATTGGACCATGATTCTGATAGGGATTCCGAAATTTCAGCCCGTTTGGTACCAGAGAGCCAGAAAAAATGGAATTTAATTTCGAACCCAAGTCTCAAAATTGCTATATAAAAAATAAGATTTTTCCAGAAATGCATTTTTTTCCAGATTTAAAAACTGATATCGCTTTGGACCATAATTTTTATCACTATTCCAAAATTTCAGCCCGTTTGGAACCATAGAGCCATAAAAAATGGGTTCTAAACTCCAACAGCCACTTTGGTAAGGTAGATCCTGAAAGACTGGCGTTTGAATTTCGAACCTAATTCTCCAAATGGCGCCCATAAGAATGATGAATTTCCCAGAAATGCTACTTTAGAGAGATTTTATAACTGATATGGGCTTTGGACCATAATTCTTATCACTATTTCAAAATTTCAGCCCGTTTGGTACCATAGAGCTAGAAGAAATGAGTTCTAAAGTCGGAACCCAAGTCTCAAAATTGCTATATAAAAAATATGATTTTTCCAAAAATGCAATTTTTCCATATTTAAATACTGATATCGCTTTGGACCATAATTCTTATCACTATTCCAAAATTTCAGCCCGTTTGGTGACATAAGGCCTGAAAAAATGGGGTTTCAATTTCGAACCTAAGTCTCCAAAGAGCGCCCATAAGAATGATGATATTTTCAGAAATGCTACTTTTTAGAGATTTAAAAACTGATATCGCTTTGGACCATAATTCTTATCACTATTCCAAAATTTCAGCCCGTTTGGTGAAATAAAGCCTGAAAAAATGGGGTTTCAATTTCGAACCTAAGTCTCCAAAGAGCGCCCATAAGAATGATGATATTTTCAGAAATGCTCATTTTTAAAGATTTTATAACTGATATCGCTTTGGACCATAATTTTTAACACTATTCCTCTATTTCATCCCGTTTGGTACCATAGAGCCAGAACAATTGAGTTTTAAAGTCCAAACCCATGTCTCAAAATTGCGATATAAAAAATATGATTTTTTCAGAAATACAACTTTTTTCAGATTTTAAGAGTGATTTCCATTTGGACCATGATTATGAAAGGGTTTCCAAAATTTCAGCCACTTTGGTTCGGTAACGCCTGAAAAACTGGGGTTTCAATTTCGAACCTAAGTCTCCAATGAGCGCCCATAAGAATGATGATATTTTCAGAAATAATACTTTTTAGAGATTTAAAAACTGATATCGCTTTGGACCATAATTCTTATCACTATTCCTTAATTTCAGTCCGTTTGGTACTATAGAGCCAGAAATAATGAGTTCTAAAGTCGGAACCCAAGTCCTAAAATTGCTATATAAAAAATATGATTTTTCCAGAAATGCAACATTTTCCATATTTAAAAACTGATATCGCTTTGGACCATAATTCTTATTTTCAGACTTTTAGAGTGAGAACTATTTTCAGATTTTAAGAGTGATTTCAATTTGGAACAAGATTCGGAATGGGATTTAAAAATTTCAGCCACTTGGTACGGTAGAGCCTGAAAAACTGGCGTTTGAATTTCAAACCTAATTCTCCAAAATGCGCCCATAAGCAGGATGAATTTCTCAGAAATGCTACTTTATAGAGATTTTATAACTGATATCGCTTTGGACCATTATTTTTATCACTATTCCTCATTTTCAGCCCGTTTGGTACCATAGAGCTTGAAAAAATGGGTTCTAAAGTCCGAACCCAAGTCTAAAAATTGCTATTTAAAAAATATGATATTTCCTGAAATAAAACTTTCTTCAGATTTTATGAGTGATTTCAGTTTGGACCATGATTCTGAAAGTGATTTCAAAATTTCACCCCTTTTGGTACCATAGAGCCTGAAAAAATGGGTTTTAAAGTCGAAACCCAAGTCTCAAAATAGCAGCGAAAATTTCAGCCCGTTTGGTGACATAAAGCCCGAAAAAATGGGGTTTCAATTTCGAACCTAAGTCTCCAAAGAGCGCCCATAAGAATGATGATATTTTCAGAAATGCTACTTTTTAGAGATTTAATAACTGATATCGCTTTGGACTATAATTCTTATCACTATTCCTCAGTTTCAGACCGTTTGGTACCATTGAGCCAGAACAATTGAGTTTTAAAGACCAAACCCATGTCTCAAAATTGCTATATAAAAAATATGATTTTTCCAGAAATGCAACTTTTTCCAGATATAAAGGGTTATTTCAATTTGGACCATGAGTGTGATAGGGATTCCGAATTTTCAGCCCGTTTGGTGACATAAAGCCTGAAAAAATGGGGTTTCAATTTCGAACCTAAGTCTCCAAAGAGCGCCCATAAGAATGATGATATTTTCAGAAATACTACTTTTTAGAGATTTAATAATTGATATCGCTTTGGACCATAATACTTATCACTTTTCCTAAATTTCAGCCCGTTTGGTCCCATAGAGCCAGAGAAAATGTGTTTTAAAGTCCAAACCCAAGTCTCAAAATTGCTATATAAAATATGATTTTTCCAGAAATGAAACTTTTTCCATATTTAAAAACTGATATGGCTTTGGACCATAATTCTTATCACTATTCCTAAATTTCAGCCCGTTTGGTCCCATAGAGCCAGAGAAAATAAGTTTTAAAGTCCAAACCTAAGTCTCAAAATTGCTATATAAAATATGATTTTTCCAGAAATGCAACTTTTTCCATATTTAAATACTGATATCGCTTTGGACCATATTTCTTATCACTATTCCAAAATTTCAGCCCGTTTGGTGACATAGCCTGAAAAAATGGGGTTTCAAATTCGAACCTAAGTCTCCAAAGAGCGCCCATAAGAATGATGATATTTTCAGAAATGCTCATTTTTAAAGATTTTATAACTGATATCGCTTTGGACCATAATTTTTATCACTATTCCTCTATTTCATCCCGTTTGGTACCATAGAGCCAGAACAATTGAGTTTTAAAGTCCAAACCCATGTCTCAAAATTGCGATATAAAAAATATGATTTTTTCAGAAATACAACTTTTTTCAGATTTTAAGAGTGATTTCCATTTGGACCATGATTATGAAAGGGTTTCCAAAATTTCAGCCACTTTGGTTCGGTAACGCCTGAAAAACTGGGGTTTCAATTTCGAACCTAAGTCTCCAATGAGCGCCCATAAGAATGATGATATTTTCAGAAATAATACTTTTTAGAGATTTAAAAACTGATATCGCTTTGGACCATAATTCTTATCACTATTCCTTAATTTCAGTCCGTTTGGTACTATAGAGCCAGAAATAATGAGTTCTAAAGTCGGAACCCAAGTCCTAAAATTGCTATATAAAAAATATGATTTTTCCAGAAATGCAACATTTTCCATATTTAAAAACTGATATCGCTTTGGACCATAATTCTTATTTTCAGACTTTTAGAGTGAGAACTATTTTCACATTTTAAGAGTGATTTCAATTTGGAACAAGATTCGGAATGGGATTTAAAAATTTCAGCCACTTGGTACGGTAGAGCCTGAAAAACTGGCGTTTGAATTTCAAACCTAATTCTCCAAAATGCGCCCATAAGCAGGATGAATTTCTCAGAAATGCTACTTTATAGAGATTTTATAACTGATATCGCTTTGGACCATTATTTTTATCACTATTCCTCATTTTCAGCCCGTTTGGTACCATAGAGCTTGAAAAAATGGGTTCTAAAGTCCGAACCCAAGTCTAAAAATTGCTATTTAAAAAATATGATATTTCCTGAAATAAAACTTTCTTCAGATTTTATGAGTGATTTCAGTTTGGACCATGATTCTGAAAGTGATTTCAAAATTTCACCCCTTTTGGTACCATAGAGCCTGAAAAAATGGGTTTTAAAGTCGAAACCCAAGTCTCAAAATAGCAGCGAAAATTTCAGCCCGTTTGGTGACATAAAGCCCGAAAAAATGGGGTTTCAATTTCGAACCTAAGTCTCCAAAGAGCGCCCATAAGAATGATGATTTTTTCAGAAATGCTACTTTTTAGAGATTTAAAAACTGATATCGCTTTGGTTCATAATTCTTATGAATATTCCAAAATTTCAGCCCGTTTGGTACAATGAAGCCAAAAAAAATGGCATTTGATTATCGATCCCAAGTCTCAAAATAGCGCCCATAAGCATGATGATTTTTTCAGAAATGCTACTTTTTAGAGATTTAAAAAATGATATCGCTTTGGACCATAATTCTTATCACTATTCCAATTTCAGCCCGTTTGGAGCCATAGAGCCATAAAAATGGGTTCTAAACTCCGAACCCAAGTCGCAAAATTGCGATATAAAAAATATGATTTTTTCAGAAATACAACTTTTTTCAGATTTTAAGAGTGATTTCAATTTGGAACATGATTCTGAAAGGGTTTCCGATATTTCTGCTCGTTTGGTGCCAAAGAGCCTGAAAAAATGACAAATGATTTTCGAACCCAATTCTCAAAATGGCGCAATAAAAAAGATATTTTTTTCAAAAAAGTCACTTTTTCCAGATATTAAGAGTGATTTTAGTTTGGACCATGATTCTGATAGGGATTCCGAATTTCAGCCCGTTTGGTAATATAGAGCCATATAAAATGGGTTCTAAACTCCAAA
Organism: Hesperophylax magnus; assembly: GCA_026573805.1. Lineage (NCBI taxonomy): Eukaryota > Metazoa > Arthropoda > Insecta > Trichoptera > Limnephilidae > Hesperophylax > Hesperophylax magnus. The sequence goes on along the minus strand of JAIUSX010000419.1, from coordinate 152,250 downwards.
CCCAAGTTGCAAAATTGCGATATATAAAATATGATTTTTTCAGAAATACAACTTTTTTCAGATTTTAAGAGAAATTTCAATTTGGACCATGATTATGAAAGGGTTTCCAAAATTTCAGCCACTTTGGTTCGGTAACGCCTGAAAAACTGGGGTTTCAATTTCGAACCTAAGTCTCCAATGAGCGCCCATAAGAATGATGATATTTTCAGAAATAATACTTTTTAGAGATTTAAAAACTGATATCGCTTTGGACCATAATTCTTATCACTATTCCTAAATTTCAGCCCGTTTGGTCCCATAGAGCCAGAGAAAATGAGTTTTAAAGTCCAAACCCAAGTATCAAAATTGCCATATAAAATATGATTTTTCCAGAAATGCAACTTTTTCCATATTTAAAAACTGATATCGCTTTGGACCATAATTCTAATCACTATTACAAAATTTCAGCCCGTTTGGAACCATAGAGCGATAAAAAATGGGTTCTAAACTCCGAACCCAAGTCTCAAAATTGCTATATAAAAAATATGATTTTTCCAGAAATAGAACTATATTCAGATTTTAAGAGTGATTTCAATTTGAACCATGATTCTGAAAGGGATTCCAAAATTTCAGCCCGTTTGGTGACATAAAGCCTGAAAAAATGGGGTTTCAATTTTGAACCTAATTCTCCAAATAGCGCCCATAAGAATGATGAATTTCCCAGAAATGATACTTTATAGAGATTTTATAACTGATATCGCTTTGGACAATAATTCTTATCACTTTTCCTCAATTTCAGCGCGTTTGGTACCATTGAGCCAGAACAATTGAGTTTTAAAGACCAAACCCATGTCTCAAAATTGCTATATAAAAAATATGATTTTTCCAGAAATGCAACTTTTTCCAGATATAAGGGGTTATTTCAATTTGGACCATGAGTCTGATAGGGATTCCGAATTTTCAGCCCGTTTGGTGACATAAAGCCTAAAGAAATAGGGTTTCAATTTCGAACCTAAGTCTCCAAAGAGCGCCCATAAGAATGATGATATTTTCAGAAATACTACTTTTTAGAGATTGAATAACTGATATCGCTTTGGACCATAATTCTTATCACTATTCCTAAATTTCAGCCCGTTTGGTCCCATAGAGCCAGAGAAAATGAGTTTTAAAGTCCAAACCCAAGTCTCAAAATTGCTATATAAAATACGATTTTTCCAGAAATGCAACTTTTTCCATATTTAAAAACTGATATCGCTTTCGACCATAATTCTTATCACTATTCCTAAATTTCAGCCCGTTTGGTCCCATGGAGCCAGAGAAAATGAGTTTTAAAGTCCAAACCCAAGTCTCAAAATTGCCATATAAAATATGATTTTTCCAGAAATGCAACTTTTTCCAGATATATGGGGTTATTTCAATTTGGACCATGAGTCTGATAGGGATTCCGAATTTTCAGCCCGTTTGGTGACATAAAGCCTAAAGAAATAGGGTTTCAATTTCGAACCTAAGTCTCCAAAGAGCGCCCATAAGAATGATGATATTTTCAGAAATACTACTTTTTAGAGATTGAATAACTGATATCGCTTTGGACCATAATTCTTATCACTATTCCTAAATTTCAGCCCGTTTGGAACCATAGAGCCATAAAAAATGGGTTCTAAACTCCGAACCCAAGTCTCAAAATTGCTATATAAAAAATAGGATTTTTCCAGAAATAGAACTATTTTCAAATTTTAAGAGTAATTTCAATTTGGACCATGATTCTGAAAGGGATTCCAAAATTTCAGCCCGTTTGGTTACATAAAGCCTGAAAAAATGGGGTTTCAATTTTGAACCTTATTCTCCAAATAGCGCTCACAAGAATGATGAATTTCCCAGAAATGCTTCTTTATAGAGATTTTATAACTGATATCGCTTTGGACAATAATTCTTATCACGATTCCTAAATTTCAGCCCGTTTGGTACCATAGATCCAGAGAAAATGAGTTTTAAAGTCCAAACCCAAGTCTCAAAATTGCTATATAAAATATGATTTTTCCAGAAATGCAACTTTTTCCATATTTAAAAACTGATATCGCTTTGGATCATAATTCTTATCACTATTCCAAAATTTCAGCCCGTTTGGTGACATAAAGCCTGTAAAAATGGGGTTTCAATTTCGAACCTAAGTCTCCAAAGAGCGCCCATAAGAATGATGATATTTACAGAAATGCTACTTTTTAGAGATTTAAAACCTGATATCGCTTTGGACCATAATTCTTATCTTTAATCCTAAATTTCAGCCCGTTTGGAACCATAGAGCGATAAAAAATGGGTTCTTAACTCCGAACCCAAGTCTCAAAATTGCTATATAAAAAATATGATTTTTCCAGAAATAGTACTATTTTTAGATTTTAAGAGTGATTTCAATTCGGACCATGATTCTGAAAGGGATTCCAAATTTTCAGCCCGTTTGGTGACATAAAGCCTGAAAAAATGGGGATTCAATTTCGAACCTAAGACTCCAAAGAGCGCCCTAGGAATAATGAAATTTTCAGAAATGCAACTTTTTCCATATTTTAAAACTGATATCGCTTTAAACCATAATTCTTATCACTATTCCAAAATTTCAGCCCGTTTGGTGACATAAAGCCTGAAAAAATGGGGTTTCAATTTCGAACCTAAGTCTCCAAAGAGCGCCCATAAGAATGATGATATTTTCAGAAATGCTACTTTTTAGAGATTTAATAACTGATATCGCTTTGGACTATAATTCTTATATCTATTCCTCAATTTCAGCCCGTTTAGTACCATTGAGCCAGAACAATTGAGTTTTAAAGTCCAAACCCATGTCTCAAAATTGCTATATAAAAAATATGATTTTTCTAGAAATGCAACTTTTTCCAGGTATAAAGGGTTATTTCAATTTGGACCATGAGTCTGATAGGGATTCCGAATTTTCAGCCCGTTTGGTGACATAAAGCCTGAAAAAATTGGGTTTCAATTTCGAACCTAAGTCTCCAAAGAGCGCCCATAAGAATGATGATATTTTCAGAAATGCAACTTTTTAGAGATTTAAAAACTGATATCGCTTTGGACCATAATTCTTATCACTATTCCTAAATTTCAGCCCGTTTGGAACCATAGAGCCATAAAAAATGGGTTCTAAACTCCGAACCCAAGTCTCAAAATTGCTATATAAAAAATAGGATTTTTCCAGAAATAGAACTATTTTCAAATTTTAAGAGTAATTTCAATTCGGACCATGATTCTGAAACGGATTCCAAAATTTCAGCCCGTTTGGTTACATAAAGCCTGAAAAAATGGGGTTTCAATTTTGAACCTAATTCTCCAAATAGCGCTCACAAGAATGATGAATTTCCCAGAAATGCTTCTTTATAGAGATTTTATAACTGATATCGCTTTGGACAATAATTCTTATCACGATTCCTAAATTTCAGCCCGTTTGGTACCATAGATCCAGAGAAAATGAGTTTTAAAGTCCAAACCCAAGTCTCAAAATTGCTATATAAAATATGATTTTTCCAGAAATGCAACTTTTTCCATATTTAAAAACTGATATCGCTTTGGATCATAATTCTTATCACTATTCCAAAATTTCAGCCCGTTTGGTGACATAAAGCTTGTAAAAATGGGGTTTCAATTTCGAACCTAAGTCTCCAAAGAGCGCCCATAAGAATGATGATATTTACAGAAATGCTACTTTTTAGAGATTTAAAACCTGATATCGCTTTGGACCATAATTCTTATCTTTATTCCTAAATTTTTCCAGAAATAGTACTATTTTTAGATTTTAAGAGTGATTTCAATTCGGACCATGATTCTGAAAGGGATTCCAAATTTTCAGCCCGTTTGGTGACACAAAGCCTGAAAAAATGGGGATTCAATTTCGAACCTAAGACTCCAAAGAGCACCCTAGGAATAATGAAATTTTCAGAAATGCAACTTTTTCCATATTTTAAAACTGATATCGCTTTAAACCATAATTCTTATCACTATTCCAAAATTTCAGCCCGTTTGGTGACATAAAGCCTGAAAAAATGGGGTTTCAATTTCGAACCTAAGTCTCCAAAGAGCGCCCATAAGAATGATGATATTTTCAGAAATGCTACTTTTTAGAGATTTAATAACTGATATCGCTTTGGACTATAATTCTTATATCTATTCCTCAATTTCAGCCCGTTTAGTACCATTGAGCCAGAACAATTGAGTTTTAAAGTCCAAACCCATGTCTCAAAATTGCTATATAAAAAATATGATTTTTCTAGAAATGCAACTTTTTCCAGGTATAAAGGGTTATTTCAATTTGGACCATGAGTCTGATAGGGATTCCGAATTTTCAGCCCGTTTGGTGACATAAAGCCTGAAAAAATGGGGTTTCAATTTCGAACCTAAGTCTCCAAAGAGCGCCCATAAGAATGATGATATTTTCAGAAATGCTACTTTTTAGAGATTTAAAACCTGATGTCGCTTTGGACCATAATTCTTATCACTATTCCAAAATTTCAGCCCGTTTGGTAACATTGAGCCAGAACAATTGAGGTTTAAAGTCCAAACCCCTGTCTCAAAATTGCTATTTAAAAAATATGATTTTTCCTTTTTTATAAAGGGTTATTTCAATTTGGACCATGAGTCTGATAGGGATTCCGAATTTGCAGCCCGTTTGGTGACATAAAGCCTAAAAAAATGGGGTTTCAATTTCGAACCTAAGTCTCCAAAGAGCGCCCATAAGAATGATGATATTTTCAGAAATACTACTCTTTAGAGATTTAATTACTGATATCGCTTTGGACCATAATTCTTATCACTATTCCTAAATTTCAGCCCGTTTGGTCCCATAGAACCAGAGAAAATGAGTTTTAAAGTCCAAACCCAAGTCTCAAAATTGCTATATAAAATATGATTTTTCCAGAAATGCAACTTTTTCCATATTTAAAAACTGATATCGCTTTGGACCATAATTCTTATCACTATTCCAAAATTTCAGCCCGTTTGGAACCATAGAGCGATAAAAAATGGGTTCTAAACTCCGAACCCAAGTCTCGAAATTTCTATATAAAAAATATGATTTTTACAGAAATAGAAATTTTTTCAGATTTTAAGATAGATTTCAAATTGGAACATGATTCTGAAAAGGATTCCAAAATTTCAGCCCGTTTGGTGACATAAAGCCTGAAAAAATGGGGTTTCAATTTTGAACATAATTCTCCAAATAGCGCCCATAAGAATGATGAATTTCCCAGAAATGCTACTTTATACAGATTTAATAACTGATATCGCTTTGGACCATAATTCTTATCATTATTCCAAAATTTCAGCCCGTTTGGACCCATAGAGCCATAAAAAAATGGGTTCTAAACTCCGAACCCAAGTCTCAAAATTGCTATATAAAAAATATTATTTTTCCAGAAATAGAACTATTGATATGATATTTTCAGAAATGCAACTTTTTAGAGATTTAATAACTGATATCGCTTTGGACCATAATTCTTATCATTATTCCAAAATTTCAGCCCGTTTGGACCCATAGAGCCATAAAAAAATGGGTTCTAAACTCCGAACCCAAGTCTCAAAATTGCTATATAAAAAATATTATTTTTCCAGAAATAGAACTATTTTCAGATTTTAAGAGTGATTTCAGTTTGGACCATGATTCTGAAAGGGATTTAAAATTCCAGCCCTTTTGGTACCATAGAGCCGTAAAAAATGGGTTTAAAAGTCCAAACCCAAGTCTCAAAATAGCTATGTAAAAAATATGATTTTTCCAGAAATAGAACTATTTTCAGATTTTAAGAGTGATTTCAATTTGGACCATGATTCTGAAAGGGATTCTAAAATTTCAGCCCGTTTGGTGACATAAAGCCTGAAAAAATGGGGTTTCAATTTTGAACCTAATTCTCCATATAGCGCCCATAAAAATGATGGATTTCCCAGAAATGCTACTTTAGAGAGATTTAATAACTGATATCGCTTTGGACCATAATTCTTATCACTATTCCAAAATTTCAGCCCGTTTGGTGACATAAAGCCTGAAAAAATGGGGTTTCAATTTCGAACCTAAGTCTCCAAAGAGCGCCCATAAGAATGATGATATTTTCAGAAATGCAACTTTTTAGAGATTTAATAACTGATATCGCTTTGGACCATAATTCTTATCATTATTCCAAAATTTCAGCCCGTTTGGACCCATAGAGCCATAAAAAAATGGGTTCTAAACTCCGAACCCAAGTCTCAAAATTGCTATATAAAAAATATTATTTTTCCAGAAATAGAACTATTTTCAGATTTTAAGAGTGATTTCAGTTTGGACCATGATTCTGAAAGGGATTTAAAATTTCAGCCCTTTTGGTACCATAGAGCCTGAAAAATGGGTTCGAAAGTCCGAACCCAAGTCTCAAAATTGCTATTTAAAAAATATGATTTTTCCAGAAATAAAACTTTCATCAGATTTTGTGAGTGATTTCAGTATGGACCATGATTCTGAAAGGGATTTCAAAATTCCAGCCCTTTTGGTACCATAGAGCCGTAAAAAATGGGTTTAAAAGTCCAAACCCAAGTCTCAAAATAGCTATGTAAAAAATATGATTTTTCCAGAAATAGAACTATTTTCAGATTTTAAGAGTGATTTCAATTTGGACCATGATTCTGAAAGGGATTCTAAAATTTCAGCCCGTTTGGTGACATAAAGCCTGAAAAAATGGGGTTTCAATTTTGAACCTAATTCTCCATATAGCGCCCATAAAAATGATGGATTTCCCAGAAATGCTACTTTAGAGAGATTTAATAACTGATATCGCTTTGGACCATAATTCTTATCACTATTCCTAAATTTCAGCCCGTTTGGTGACATAAAGCTTGTAAAAATGGGGTTTCAATTTCGAACCTAAGTCTCCAAAGAGCGCCCATAAGAATGATGATATTTACAGAAATGCTACTTTTTAGAGATTTAAAACCTGATATCGCTTTGGACCATAATTCTTATCTTTATTCCTAAATTTTTCCAGAAATAGTACTATTTTTAGATTTTAAGAGTGATTTCAATTCGGACCATGATTCTGAAAGGGATTCCAAATTTTCAGCCCGTTTGGTGACACAAAGCCTGAAAAAATGGGGATTCAATTTCGAACCTAAGACTCCAAAGAGCACCCTAGGAATAATGAAATTTTCAGAAATGCAACTTTTTCCATATTTTAAAACTGATATCGCTTTAAACCATAATTCTTATCACTATTCCAAAATTTCAGCCCGTTTGGTGACATAAAGCCTGAAAAAATGGGGTTTCAATTTCGAACCTAAGTCTCCAAAGAGCGCCCATAAGAATGATGATATTTTCAGAAATGCAACTTTTTAGAGATTTAAAAACTGATATCGCTTTGGACCATAATTCTTATCACTATTCCTAAATTTCAGCCCGTTTGGAACCATAGAGCCATAAAAAATGGGTTCTAAACTCCGAACCCAAGTCTCAAAATTGCTATATAAAAAATAGGATTTTTCCAGAAATAGAACTATTTTCAAATTTTAAGAGTAATTTCAATTTGGACCATGATTCTGAAAGGGATTCCAAAATTTCAGCCCGTTTGGTTACATAAAGCCTGAAAAAATGGGGTTTCAATTTTGAACCTAATTCTCCAAATAGCGCTCACAAGAATGATGAATTTCCCAGAAATGCTTCTTTATAGAGATTTTATAACTGATATCGCTTTGGACAATAATTCTTATCACGATTCCTAAATTTCAGCCCGTTTGGTACCATAGATCCAGAGAAAATGAGTTTTAAAGTCCAAACCCAAGTCTCAAAATTGCTATATAAAATATGATTTTTCCAGAAATGCAACTTTTTCCATATTTAAAAACTGATATCGCTTTGGATCATAATTCTTATCACTATTCCAAAATTTCAGCCCGTTTGGTGACATAAAGCCTGTAAAAATGGGGTTTCAATTTCGAACCTAAGTCTCCAAAGAGCGCCCATAAGAATGATGATATTTACAGAAATGCTACTTTTTAGAGATTTAAAACCTGATATCGCTTTGGACCATAATTCTTATCTTTATTCCTAAATTTCAGCCCGTTTGGAACCATAGAGCGATAAAAAATGGGTTCTAAACTCCGAACCCAAGTCTCAAAATTGCTATATAAAAAATATGATTTTTCCAGAAATAGTACTATTTTTAGATTTTAAGAGTGATTTCAATTCGGACCATGATTCTGAAAGGGATTCCAAATTTTCAGCCCGTTTGGTGACATAAAGCCTGAAAAAATGGGGATTCAATTTCGAACCTAAGACTCCAAAGAGCGCCCTAGGAATAATGAAATTTTCAGAAATGCAAATTTTTCCATATTTTAAAACTGATATCGCTTTAAACCATAATTCTTATCACTATTCCAAAATTTCAGCCTGTTTGGTGACATAAAGCCTGAAAAAATGGGGTTTCAATTTCGAACCTAAGTCTCCAAAGAGCGCCCATAAGAATGATGATATTTTCAGAAATGCTACTTTTTAGAGATTTAATAACTGATATCGCTTTGGACTATAATTCTTATATCTATTCCTCAATTTCAGCCCGTTTGGTACCATTGAGCCAGAACAATTGAGTTTTAAAGTCCAAACCCATGTCTCAAAATTGCTATATAAAAAATATGATTTTTCTAGAAATGCAACTTTTTCCAGGTATAAAGGGTTATTTCAATTTGGACCATGAGTCTGATAGGGATTCCGAATTTTCAGCCCGTTTGGTGACATAAAGCCTGAAAAAATGGGGTTTCAATTTCGAACCTAAGTCTCCAAAGAGCGCCCATAAGAATGATGATATTTTCAGAAATGCTACTTTTTAGAGATTTAAAACCTGATGTCGCTTTGGACCATAATTCTTATCACTATTCCAAAATTTCAGCCCGTTTGGTAACATTGAGCCAGAACAATTGAGGTTTAAAGTCCAAACCCCTGTCTCAAAATTGCTATTTAAAAAATTTGATTTTTCCTTTTTTATAAAGGGTTATTTCAATTTGGACCATGAGTCTGATAGGGATTCCGAATTTGCAGCCCGTTTGGTGACATAAAGCCTAAAAAAATGGGGTTTCAATTTCGAACCTAAGTCTCCAAAGAGCGCCCATAAGAATGATGATATTTTCAGAAATACTACTCTTTAGAGATTTAATTACTGATATCGCTTTGGACCATAATTCTTATCACTATTCCTAAATTTCAGCCCGTTTGGTCCCATAGAGCCAGAGAAAATGAGTTTTAAAGTCCAAACCAAAGTCTCAAAATTGCTATATAAAATATGATTTTTCCAGAAATGCAACTTTTTCCATATTTAAAAACTGATATCGCTTTGGACCATAATTCTTATCACTATTCCTAAATTTCAGCCCGTTTGGTCCCATAGAACCAGAGAAAATGAGTTTTAAAGTCCAAACCCAAGTCTCAAAATTGCTATATAAAATATGATTTTTCCAGAAATGCAACTTTTTCCATATTTAAAAACTGATATCGCTTTGGACCATAATTCTTATCACTATTCCAAAATTTCAGCCCGTTTGGAACCATAGAGCGATAAAAAATGGGTTCTAAACTCCGAACCCAAGTCTCGAAATTTCTATATAAAAAATATGATTTTTACAGAAATAGAACTTTTTTCAGATTTTAAGATAGATTTCAAATTGGAACATGATTCTGAAAAGGATTCCAAAATTTCAGCCCGTTTGGTGACATAAAGCCTGAAAAAATGGGGTTTCAATTTTGAACATAATTCTCCAAATAGCGCCCATAAGAATGATGAATTTCCCAGAAATGCTACTTTATACAGATTTAATAACTGATATCGCTTTGGACCATAATTCTTATCATTATTCCTAAATTTCAGCCCGTTTGGACCCATAGAGCCATAAAAAAATGGGTTCTAAACTCCGAACCCAAGTCTCAAAATTGCTATATAAAAAATATTATTTTTCCAGAAATAGAACTATTTTCAGATTTTAAGAGTGATTTCAGTTTGGACCATGATTCTGAAAGGGATTTAAAATTTCAGCCCTTTTGGTACCATAGAGCCTGAAAAAATGGGTTCGAAAGTCCGAACCCAAGTCTCAAAATTGCTCTTTAAAAAATATGATTTTTCCAGAAATAAAACTTTCATCAGATTTTGTGAGTGATTTCAGTATGGACCATGATTCTGAAAGGGATTTCAAAATTCCAGCCCTTTTGGTACCATAGAGCCGTAAAAAAAGGGTTTAAACGTCCAAACCCAAGTCTCAAAATAGCTATGTAAAAAATATGATATTTCCAGAAATAGAACTATTTTCAGATTTTAAGAGTGATTTCAATTTGGACCATGATTCTGATAGGGATTCTAAAATTTCAGCCCGTTTGGTGACATAAAGCCTGAAAAAATGGGGTTTCGATTTTGAACCTAATTCTCCATATAGCGCCCATAAAAATGATGGTATACGAAACAATATTCCGTCCGTATAATACTGTAAATGCGTAGGTAGCTGGATACACCTTTATTAGTGTTTCAGTCTCGGTGGGTAAAATTTAATGTCAAAATCAGAGAAGGATTGATTCCCAAGTCTGAGTCGACGGAAGGAATTTAAGACTGGAAAAAACTGAATTTAATACTGAATTAAAACACTTGAAAATATTTTTCTTGAGATTTGTAGACTTTGGAGATGGTTTCTTCAGGAGAGAAGTTTCTCACTTGGGGTAGTTTTTTGAACTGACTTTGTATGGAATTCGGTTCTCTATTTATAGAACGTTTTCAAATCGAACCCTCTTGGGGGAGTTTTCATCCCTTTCATGAAAGGTGAGTTGGTTAGGTATTTTTCCTCTTTACAATTAATTTGTTTAGAGGAAAATTGTATGTTAATATTATACCTCTTACCAGGTCAGTTCAATTTACCCAAACCACCTCCTTCAGTCCCGTTTATTTATTTTATAATAAATTATACAAAGTTTCATCTTGGGGTTGAAGCAAAATATCCTTGGTTTGAACATTCCCCAAGGAGTGAAAAACATATTTAGGTACAATTCTTTAAGATATTATGTTAGTAATTAATTATTTCTTGATATTGATATTTATTCTGTGGTTATATCTTCTAATATCTTCTTGTAAATTGGATCTGATGTCATCCTTGGTGGTTGCAATAATCCGTGTTATCAGTTTTTGATAAGGGCGTCAATGAAGTATGTTGAGCTGTGATTGGTTGGAAACTCGGCGGCCATCATGGAATTCCTTTCGAGTGTTATGGAGGGGGTTTCACGTAAATACTGGGTCGCTTTCATAGAGAGAGCCATTCTGAAGGCGGGAGGTCCCGAGTGAGGTGCTGGATGGTTATTTTCAGATGTATTCTGCTGTTATATTTCTATGTAATTGTCTTGATTAATCACATACAGCACATAATTTCATTAAGTAATTATGATTTGAAGATTTCCAATTGTGTCGGCGACATGGTATCGAGCGGTTTCGGGGTTTGAGTGTTTTTGTAATTTTTACGTAAATATGAATTCCTCTGAAAGATTCTTGAGGTCTGGATACGTATGATACACTCCCCCCGTACAGTCTTGCCTGTACTCAGCTAGTTCTTCAGACGTATCTTCTTTGATGTTTCCGCAGGTTGTTATGTCCTGGTAATGAGGGATAGCCGCTCAATGCTAGTCCATCGATGGAGTGTTGTCCAAGCTTTGCGATGTCAGTGAGGGATAGCCGCTCAGTGCCAGTGCCATCGAGAGGATGCTGTTTAGACTTCGCCGTGTCAGTGAGGGATAGCCGCTCAGTGCCAACTCAGTCGGGGGGGGCCCCCAGCGGGGTAGGAGGTGGGAGTCGATTTTGCCATGTCAGTGAGGGATAGCCGCTCAGTGCCAGCGCCATCGAGGGGGTGCGGGCCAAACTCCGCCGTGTCAGTGAGGGATAGCCGCTCAGTGCCAGCGTTGTCGGGCGCCCCCTGCGGGAGTAGGAAGTGGGAGTCGATTTTGCCATGTCAGTGAGGGATAGCCGCTCAGTGCCAGCGCCATCGAGGGGGTGCGGGCCAAACTCCGCCGTGTCAGTGAGGGATAGCCGCTCAGTGCCAGCGTTGTCGGGCGCCCCCTGCGGGAGTAGGAAGTGGGAGTCGATTTTGCCATGTCAGTGAGGGATAGCCGCTCAGTGCCAGCGCCATCGAGGGGGTGCGGGCCAAACTCCGCCGTGTCAGTGAGGGATAGCCGCTCAGTGCCAGCGTTGTCGGGCGCCCCCTGCGGGAGTAGGAAGTGGGAGTCGATTTTGCCATGTCAGTGAGGGATAGCCGCTCAGTGCCAGCGCCATCGAGGGGGTGCGGGCCAAACTCCGCCGTGTCAGTGAGGGATAGCCGCTCAGTGCCAGCGTTGTCGGGCGCCCCCTGCGGGAGTAGGAAGTGGGAGTAGTTGTCTGGAGATGCCAATATAGACAAGTTCTGATACTTGTGTCGATTTCTATTTGTTGGGGTTGCAGGAGACGTCTAGTGCGGCCGGGAGGATGACGGCAACTTTTACTGCCGGTCTTATGTAGACTCCAGTGCTTGTTTGGATCCGAACAGTTCGGACTTGACCATCGGCTGCAGGTACTGCTTCGATGACACGGCCACGTGGCCAGTTGTTCCGGGGTAGTGCTGGATCCATGATGATTACTAGGTCATCCTTTTTAATTGGTGTAATTGGATGGTGCCATTTTTGTCGGGCGGCCATAGTGGGTAGGTACTCGTGCAACCATCTTCTCCAAAAAGCGTCCGCGAGTTGTTGCCCAATGCGCCACTGACGGCGGAGGCACACTTCTTCTTCTGTTTTATTGTAGAACGATAATTGAGGTCGTTTCCCGGCTGACCCCAGTAAGAAGTGGTTGGGGGTCAGGGGCTCTTCGTCTCGTGGATCGACCGAAATGTGGGTAAGAGGGCGGTTGTTCACAATGAATTCGGCTTCCGCTAGGGCTGTGCGTAGAGTTTCTTCTTTAGGCGTTCTCTCCTTTAGCGTGGCGTTTAAGGCCTTTTTAACCGACCTCACTAATCTCTCCCAGGCTCCCCCCATGTGGGGACTCATCGGAGGTATGAAGTGCCATTCTATGCCCTGAGTGGCTATTGCGTCGATCATCTTGGTATCCTGGCTTAATGACATCAAGGCGTCTCTCATCTCAGCGTCGGCTCCATGAAAGTTCGTGCCGTTGTCAGAGTATATGGCAGTTGGTTGTCCTCTTCGTGCGGTCATCCTTTGTAGGGCCATGATTGCGGAGTCAGCTGATAGTGAAGTAGTTAATTCCAGGTGGATGGCACGTGTTGAGAGGCAGGTGAAGATGGCTCCGTAACGCTTTTCTCTGTGTCTGCCGACTGTTATGGTCATAGGACCGAAATAATCCAGCCCGCAATGTGTGAATGGGCGGACGTGATGCATCAGTCGTGGTGGTGGTAGTACGCTCATCTGGGGCGGATTGGGTTTGCTGCGTCGTATGCAGCACATTGGGCAGGTGTGCGCAATCTTTCGGCTTATTGTACGTAGTCTGAGTATGAAAAAATGGCTGCGTATTTCTGCTACTGTTTTTTCCGTACTGGGGTGATCTGATTTCTTGTGGTAGTGATTAATCAGGAGACGGGTGTACGCGTTGTCGCCATCCAGGATGATGGGAGTTCGGGCTACTTCTTTAGCCTTTTTTAATGTTTGCAGGCGTGTTCCCATTCGGAGGATACCGTCCGGGCCGAAAAATGGGTTCAGGGGGTTGAGGCGGCTGCTAGCGGGTAATTTTTTCTTTTCTCGTAGGGTATGTAGGGCTGAACCGAAAGCGTCTTCTTGTGACCTCCTGATCCATTTGTGTTCAGCTGTTTTTATTTCTTCCGCTATTAGTGGTCCCTCTGGGGTTCTGTTGGGGCCCATCCGGCATCGTCTGGTAAAGCGGAGAATCCAAGCAGTCGAGCGGATCAGTCGGTGCCACGATGAGAATCGTTCAATTGCTGGTAGAGCTTCGCCTCTTTCGATGATAAGTCCGACGTAGAGAGGTTTGACTTCCAGAGTTAGGTCATTGGGTTTATGGGCGGGTGCGCGCTCTTTGGGCCATTTGTTTTCTGAGTGGGTAATGAAGGCCGGGCCGGAGAACCATCTTCCTTCTGGTGTCAGGTCGGGTATTTCGAGGTCTCGTGTGCCGATGTCAGCAGGATTGAGTTTCGTAGGTACCCATTTCCAGTCGGGTATTCTGGTCAGCTCGTCTATCTCTCCTAGTCGGTTGGCCACAAATGTTGAGTAGGATCGTGGGTCGGTGCGTAGCCAGCATAGTACTGTTGTAGAGTCTGTCCAAAAACATGTGCGGCGTATGTGGGCTGTGCTCTCTTTCTGGATTGTTTGGGCGAGTCTGGCTGCAATGAGGGCGGCTTGCAGTTCGAGGCGAGGAATGGAGAGAGGTTTCAGTGGTGCGACTTTGCATTTGCTTGCAATGAATGTCGTATGCGTCTTTCCCTCTACTTCTTCGGTGAAGTAGGCTACGGAGCAGCAGGCTTGTTCTGATGCGTCACAGAAGAGATGTAGGGTTACGTTGCTCTGTTTGTTGTATAGGCAACGTCTCGGGATTGAAATGTTGTTTGTGTGTAGTAGGTTCAGCCAGTTTGCCCATTTCTGCGCGTGTTCGGGTTTGATGGATTCGTCCCAGCCGATGTTTGATCGCCATACGTCTTGTAGAAGCATTTTTGTTCTGATCGTCAGGCAGCCGATGAAGCCCACGGGATCGAAAATTTTCATAACTGTTGATAGTAATTGTCGTTTTGTGGGTAATGTGATAGCTTCGGACGGAGTCATCTCGTTAAATGAGTATAGGAAGTGGTCTGTGGAAGGGTCCCAGATGAGTCCGAGTACTCGTTCTGTTTCTGGGCTCCCGTTGCTGATGGCTATTGTGGTGTTGGTGCGATCTTCGGCAGGAAAATTGGCAATAGCTGCTGGATTGTTGGATGCCCAGTTGGTCAAATGGAACCCTCCTTTCGCGAGGAGGGTACTCACATCTTGGGTGAGTTTGGCAGCTTCCTGGTGAGTGTCTACCGCATCCAAGTAATCGTCCATGTAGAATTTAGCGCGAATAGCTGCTGCGGCGGATGGGTATTCGTGTTGGTACCTCTCAGCGACCTTGCCCAAAACAAATTGGGCGCTGCTTGGTGAACAGGTGGCGCCAAACATCATCGAAGTCATTTGGTATGTTTCGGGTTCGTCCTTGGTTGATGTTCGCCACAGGAATCGCTGCGATTGTTGGTCTTCCGGTTTTATTTTTATTTGTAAAAACATCTCTTTGATGTCAGCAGCAATGGCAACGTTTCCTTCCCGGAAGCGCATGATGTTTCCCAGGAGTGATGACAGCAGGTCGGGGCCTGTGAGCAACTGGTCATTGAGTGAGGTTCCTCGGCATCGGCTGGCTGCGTCGAACACCACCCTGATTTTTCCTGGTTTATTGGGGTTGGTTACTGCAAAATGTGGCAGATACCATCGTCGGGGTGTACGTGTTGATGCTTCGTTGTTCGACAGCTTTTTCGCATAGCCTTTAGATATTAGCTGATTAATCTTGTCAGTGTAAGCTGTTTTCAGGTCCTTATCTCTTGTCAGTTTCTTTTCTAGGGAAATGAGCCGCCTCAGTGCGCACTGTCGGTTGTCAGGTAAGATGGTTTCTGGGTTGCGCCATATCAAGCCAGTCTCCCATCTTCCAGTAGGGAGGGGGCGGGTTGTTGCAGTCATCAGCGCAATTGCTCGTTGTATGTTTGTGTTGACTCGGGTTGCTGCGGTCACACCGAGTGAGTCGACGGTAAAATTTGTTTTCAGAAGTTCTTCCAATCGCATGTCTGAGGCAGTTTCACGTTGAAGTGCCAATGTGGTGGCAGGGTGTCCGTATCCTGGGTTTGATCCGCCATGGGCGATCCATCCTAGTGCGGTGCGTGAAATTATTCGTGTTGTATCATTATTTTCTTTCACTTCTCTCGACACAATTAGGTAGGCGTTATCTTGTCCAATTAGTATCTTTGGGATGACGGGTTTTCCGTGGATTTGTTGTTGAGGAAGGTTGAGGTTGCTTATGGTGTTGGCGATGATTTGATACGTGTCGCCTTGGCCCGCTCCTCTTATTGTCAGCCGCACTCGTTGTGATAGTTTGTCAGAGGTGCACATCCCTTTAGCACCGTGGATTCGTAGACCGTGAACTGGGCCGTATGCTCTGATTTGTGCTGCTGTATCGGCGTCGACCAGTGTCACTGTTGATCCTTCATCGAGTAGTGCAAATGTTGAATGTGTTTCTTGACCTGGTGTGCTGAGTATGACTGGTATAATCTTCAGGAGGACGTTCTGGTTCGTGTTCTGGCGTCACAGGTTTACGGTATTCTGAGGTGAGAATTGAGGATCGTGTAATAAGGTGTGATGTGGGAGCTGACACCCTTCTATGCTACACCATTTTGTTTCCTTGCATTCTCGAGAGTGATGTCTGCCCAAACACTTCCTGCATAGGTTGGCTGCGTTAACTGTCTCCCACCGGAGGGCAACGTTTTTGGCGGCAAACTCTTGGCACTCTCTGGTGGGGTGGTTGCTGCCGCACTGGGCACAACCGCTCGCGGTTACTTGATGTTTCTGGTTCCTCCCGGGATAGCTGGGTGGTGTGATTGCCTTGCGTTTGAGGGCGTATGGCGTTTTTCCTGGATTGTTGCTTTGTCCTTGGTATCCTGCGTGGACTTGGTCTCGGCGTGGGCGAGGTCGTGGGCGGTCTACCATCCCGCTGTTTGGTATTGCGTTGGTTATCTCCTTCATAAAGGCAGCAAGTTGGGTGATGGTGGCAGGGGGGCGCTGTCCACGGACTTCCATCAGCCAGGCTAGTCGTAGAGTGTTTGGTAGCTTGTCGGTGATGTCGCTCAGCAATGTAGGGTTGGTGAGGTAGCCATCGGTTTTCAGGATCCGGAGGGAGGCCACCAAATTTTGCACTGTCCCGGAGAAGTCTGTCAGGTCTTCCAGAGATACGTCAGGTGTGAGGTAGGGTAGCCTTTTTACTTTTTCGAGCATAAATTTGGCTATTGCTCCTGAGTTGCCGTACCGTTGCTCAAGTACGTTAAGGATCTCGGGCAGTTGAAAGGGATCCATCAGCAGGGGTGCTACTGTCTCTCGCGCCTTGCCTTTAAGGGCGCGTTGCAGTCGGATGAGGTTTTCACTAGCGGTCATTTGGCAGGTGGAAGTGGACTGCATATATTGCGCCTTCCAGGTAGGCCACTCGAGCGGGTCTCCAGAAAATAGGGGTAGATCCTTTGCTGAAGACTGCCTGGCGATGAGAGCTGCCATCCTTGAGTCGTCTTCCAGCGACCGAGGGGTGTCTTGGGATCTGGTGGAGCGGATGGCGTCTGCCATTATCGACGCTATTTGAGTCAGTGGGTCGGCGCCTTGTCGTAACCACTCTTGAGTAAGTCGCGCTCTTTCTTCATTTGTAGGAGGTGGTGGAAAGAGCGGAGAGTCCAGGTTTGTCAGGAATGGCTGTGGTTGGTACTCCATTGTGTTATGAGTTGGGTATTCTTGTCCTGATATGGTGATGTTAGCTGCTGGGCTCGGAGGTACATTTGGAGTTACTTCAGGTGCGGTTAAGTTGGGCATGGGTTGGGTAGCCGTTTGGCGTGTGGCTTCATTCAGGGCTGATTGTAGTTCTGTGATTTGTTTATTTAGTTGCTCCTCACGAATGCGCATTTCTCGGCGTAGCATTTGGAGAGAGTCTTCAGTTGATTCAGAAGGTGCATCGGGCTCTTGGGGGTTCTCAGTAACAGGTTGGGTTCGGTTTCGGCTGGTCTCAGATGATGTTGAGGCCTTGCGGCCGCTGCGAAGTGACGGCATCACCACCTTTAATTGAGACTGAAGACGTGTGTAGATCCGGCTCGAAGGACCAAATATACGAAACAATATTCCGTCCGTATAATACTGTAAATGCGTAGGTAGCTGGATACACCTTTATTAGTGTTTCAGTCTCGGTGGGTAAAATTTAATGTCAAAATCAGAGAAGGATTGATTCCCAAGTCTGAGTCGACGGAAGGAATTTAAGACTGGAAAAAACTGAATTTAATACTGAATTAAAACACTTGAAAATATTTTTCTTGAGATTTGTAGACTTTGGAGATGGTTTCTTCAGGAGAGAAGTTTCTCACTTGGGGTAGTTTTTTGAACTGACTTTGTATGGAATTCGGTTCTCTATTTATAGAACGTTTTCAAATCGAACCCTCTTGGGGGAGTTTTCATCCCTTTCATGAAAGGTGAGTTGGTTAGGTATTTTTCCTCTTTACAATTAATTTGTTTAGAGGAAAATTGTATGTTAATATTATACCTCTTACCAGGTCAGTTCAATTTACCCAAACCACCTCCTTCAGTCCCGTTTATTTATTTTATAATAAATTATACAAAGTTTCATCTTGGGGTTGAAGCAAAATATCCTTGGTTTGAACATTCCCCAAGGAGTGAAAAACATATTTAGGTACAATTCTTTAAGATATTATGTTAGTAATTAATTATTTCTTGATATTGATATTTATTCTGTGGTTATATCTTCTAATATCTTCTTGTAAATTGGATCTGATGTCATCCTTGGTGGTTGCAATAATCCGTGTTATCAGTTTTTGATAAGGGCGTCAATGAAGTATGTTGAGCTGTGATTGGTTGGAAACTCGGCGGCCATCATGGAATTCCTTTCGAGTGTTATGGAGGGGGTTTCACGTAAATACTGGGTCGCTTTCATAGAGAGAGCCATTCTGAAGGCGGGAGGTCCCGAGTGAGGTGCTGGATGGTTATTTTCAGATGTATTCTGCTGTTATATTTCTATGTAATTGTCTTGATTAATCACATACAGCACATAATTTCATTAAGTAATTATGATTTGAAGATTTCCAATTGTGTCGGCGACATGGTATCGAGCGGTTTCGGGGTTTGAGTGTTTTTGTAATTTTTACGTAAATATGAATTCCTCTGAAAGATTCTTGAGGTCTGGATACGTATGATACAGATGGATTTCCCAGAAATGCTACTTTATAGAGATTCAATAACTGATATCGCTTTGGACCATAATTCTTATCACTATTCCTAAATTTCAGCCCGTTTGGTGACATAAAGCCTGAAAAAACGGGGTTTCAATTTTGAACCTAAGTCTCCAAAGAGCGCCATTAAGAATGATGATATTTTCAGAAATGCTACTTTTTAGAGATTTAAAAACTGATATCGCTTTGGACCATAATTCTTATCACTATTCCAAAATTTCAGCCCGTTTGGTAACATTGAGCCAGAACAATTGAGGTTTAAAGTCCACACCCCTGTCTCAAAATTGCTATATAAAAAATATGATTTTTCCAGAAATGCAACTTTTTTCCAGATATAAAGGGTTATTTCAATTTGGACCATGAGTCTGATAGGGATTCCGAATTTGCAGCCCGTTTGGTGACATAAAGCCTAAAAAAATGGGGTTTCAATTTCGAACCTAAGTCTCCAAAGAGCGCCCATAAGAATGATGATATTTTCAAAAATACTACTCTTTAGAGATTTAATAACTGATATCGCTTTGGACCATAATTCTTATCACTATTCCTAAATTTCAGCCCGTTTGGTCCCATAGAGCCAGAGAAAATGAGTTTTAAAGTCCAAACCCAAGTCTCAAAATTGCTATATAAAATATGATTTTTCCAGAAATGCAACTTTTTCCATATTTAAAAACTGATATCGCTTTGGACCATAATTCTTATCACTATTCCTAAATTTCAGCCCGTTTGGTCCCATAGAGCCAGAGAAAATGAGTTTTAAAGTCCAAACCCAAGTCTCAAAATTGCTATATAAAATATGATTTTTCCAGAAATGCAACTTTTTCCATATTTAAAAAGTGATATCGCTTTGGACCATAATTCTTATCACTATTCCAAAATTTCAGCCCGTTTGGACCCATAGAGCCATAAAAAAATGGGTTCTAAACTCCGAACCCAAGTCTCAAAATTGCTATATAAAAAATATTATTTTTCCAGAAATAGAACTATTTTCAGATTTTAAGAGTGATTTCAGTTTGGACCATAATTCTTATCACTATTCCTTAATTTCAGCCTCTTTGGTACCATAGAGCCAGAGAAAATGAGTTTTAAAGTCCAAACCCAAGTCTCAAAATTGCTATATAAAATACGATTTTTCCAGAAATGCAACTTTTTCCATATTTAAAAACCGATATCGCTTTGGACCATAATTCTTATCACTATTCCTAAATTTCAGCCCGTTTGGTCCCATGGAGCCAGAGAAAATGAGTTTTAAAGTCCAAACCCAAGTCTCAAAATTGCCATATAAAATATGATTTTTCCAGAAATGCAACTTTTTCCATATTTAAAAACTGATATCGCTTTGGACCATAATTCTTATCACTATTCCAAAATTTCAGCCCGTTTGGTGACATAAAGCCTGTAAAAATGGGGTTTCAATTTCGAACCTAAGTCTCCAAAGAGCTCCCATAAGAATGATGATATTTTCAGAAATGCAACTTTTTAGAGATTTAAAAACTGATATCGCTTTGGACCATAATTCTTATCACTATTCCAAAATTTCAGCCCGTTTAATTCCATAGAGTCAAAAATAATGGGTTCAAAAGTCCGTACCCATGTCTCAAAATTGCTATATAAAAAATATGATTTTTCCAGAAATAGAACTATATTCAGATTTTAAGAGTGATTTCAATTTGGACCATGACTCTGAAAGGGATTCCTGAAGCCTGAAAAAATGGGGTTTCAATTTTGAACCTAATTCTCCAAATAGCGCCCATAAGAATGATGAATTTCCCAGAAATGCTACTTTATAGAGATTTAATAACTGATATCGCTTTGGACCATAATTCTTATCACTATTCCTAAATTTCAGCCCGTTTGGTCCCATAGAGCCAGAGAAAATGAGTTTCAAAGTCCAAACCCAAGTCTCAAAATTGCCATATAAAATATGATTTTTCCAGAAATGCAACTTTTTCCATATTTAAAAACTGATATCGCTTTGGACCATAATTCTTATCACTATTCCAAAATTTCAGCCCGTTTGGTAACATTGAGCCAGAACAATTGAGGTTTAAAGTCCAAACCCCTGTCTCAAAATTGCTATTTAAAAAATATGATTTTTCCAGAAATGCAACTTTTTTCCAGATATAAAGGGTTATTTCAATTTGGACCATGAGTCTGATAGGGATTCCGAATTTGCAGCCCGTTTGGTGACATAAAGCCTAAAAAAATGGGGTTTCAATTTCGAACCTAAGTCTCCAAAGAGCGCCCATAAGAATGATGATATTTTCAGAAATACTACTCTTTAGAGATTTAATTACTGATATCGCTTTGGACCATAATTCTTATCACTATTCCAAAATTTCAGCCCGTTTGGTCCCATAGAGCCAGAGAAAATGAGTTTTAAAGTCCAAACCAAAGTCTCAAAATTGCTAAATAAAATATGATTTTTCCAGAAATGCAACTTTTTCCATATTTAAAAACTGATATCGCTTTGGACCATAATTCTTATCACTATTCCTAAATTTCAGCCCGTTTGGTCCCATAGAGCCAGAGAAAATGAGTTTTAAAGTCCAAACCCAAGTCTCAAAATTGCTATATAAAATATGATTTTTCCAGAAATGCAACTTTTTCCATATTTAAAAAGTGATATCGCTTTGGACCATAATTCTTATCACTATTCCAAAATTTCAGCCCGTTTGGACCCATAGAGCCATAAAAAAATGGGTTCTAAACTCCGAACCCAAGTCTCAAAATTGCTATATAAAAAATATTATTTTTCCAGAAATAGAACTATTTTCAGATTTTAAGAGTGATTTCAGTTTGGACCATGATTCTGAAAGGGATTTAAAATTTCAGCCCTTTTGGTACCATAGAGCCTGAAAAATGGGTTCGAAAGTCCGAACCCAAGTCTCAAAATTGCCATTTAAAAAATATGATTTTTCCAGAAATAAAACTTTCATCAGATTTTGTGAGTGATTTCAGTATGGACCATGATTCTGAAAGGGATTTCAAAATTCCAGCCCTTTTGGTACCATAGAGCCGTAAAAAATGGGTTTAAAAGTCCAAACCCAAGTCTCAAAATAGCTATGTAAAAAATATGATTTTTCCAGAAATAGAACTATTTTCAGATTTTAAGAGTGATTTCAATTTGGACCATGATTCTGAAAGGGATTCTAAAATTTCAGCCCGTTTGGTGACATAAAGCCTGAAAAAATGGGGTTTCAATTTTGAACCTAATTCTCCATATAGCGCCCATAAAAATGATGGATTTCCCAGAAATGCTACTTTAGAGAGATTTAATAACTGATATCGCTTTGGACCATAATTCTTATCACTATTCCTAAATTTCAGCACGTTTGGTCCCATAGAGCCAGAGAAAATGAGTTTTAAAGTCCAAACCCAAGTATCAAAATTGCCATATAAAATATGATTTTTCCAGAAATGCAACTTTTTCCATATTTAAAAACTGATATCGCTTTGGACCATAATTCTTATCACTATTACAAAATTTCAGCCCGTTTGGAACCATAGAGCGATAAAAAATGGGTTCTAAACTCCGAAGCCAAGTCTCAAAATTGCTATATAAAAAATATGATTTTTCCAGAAATAGAACTATATTCAGATTTTAAGAGTGATTTCAATTTGGACCATGACTCTGAAAGGGATTCCTGAAGCCTGAAAAAATGGGGTTTCAATTTTGAACCTAATTCTCCAAATAGCGCCCATAAGAATGATGAATTTCCCAGAAATGCTACTTTATAGAGATTTAATAACTGATATCGCTTTGGACCATAATTCTTATCACTATTCCTAAATTTCAGCCCGTTTGGTCCCATAGAGCCAGAGAAAATGAGTTTCAAAGTCCAAACCCAAGTCTCAAAATTGCCATATAAAATATGATTTTTCCAGAAATGCAACTTTTTCCATATTTAAAAACTGATATCGCTTTGGACCATAATTCTTATCACTATTACAAAATTTCAGCCCGTTTGGAACCATAGAGCCATAAAAAATGGGTTCTAAACTCCGAACCCAAGTCTCAAAATTGCTATATAAAAAATATGATTTTTCCAGAAATAGAACTATTTTCAGATTTTAAGAGTGATTTCAATTTGAACCATGATTCTGAAAGGGATTCCAAAATTTCAGCCCGTTTGGTGACATAAAGCCTGAAAAAATGGGGTTTCAATTTTGAACCTAATTCTCCAAATAGCGCCCATAAGAATGATGAATTTCCCAGAAATGATACTTTATAGAGATTTTATAACTGATATCGCTTTGGACAATAATTCTTATCACTTTTCCTCAATTTCAGCCCGTTTGGTACCATAGAGCCAGAAATAATGAGTTCTAAAGTCGGAACCCAATTCGCGAAATTGCGATATTAAAAATATGATTTTTTCAGAAATACAACTTTTTTCAGAAATACAACTCTTTTCAGATTTTAACAGTGATTTCAATTTGGACCATGATTCTGAAAGGGTTTCCAAAATTATAGCCACTTTGGTTCGGTAAAGCCTGAAAAACTGGGGTTTGAATTTCGAACCGAATTCTCCAAATAGCGCCCATAAGATTGATGAATTTCCCAGAAATGCTACTTTATAGAGATTTTATAAATGATATCGCTTTGGACAATAATTTTTATCATTATTCCTAAATTTCAGCCCGTTTGGTACCATAGAGCCAGAGAAAATGAGTTTTAAAGTCCAAACCCAAGTCTCAAAATTGCTATATAAAAATTATAATTTTTCCAGAAATGCAACTTTTTTCCAGATATAAAGGTTTATTTCAATTTGAACCATGAGTCTGATAGGGATTCCGGATTTTCAGCCCGTTTGGTGACATAAAGCCTGAAAAAATGGGGTTTCAAATTCGAACCTAAGTCTCCAAAGAGCGCCCATAAGAATGATGATATTTTCAGAAATGCGACTTTTTAGAGATTTAAAAACTGATATCGCTTTGGACCATAATTCTTATCACTATTCCAAAATTTCAGCCCGTTTAGGACCATTGAGCCAGAACAATTGAGTTTTAAAATCCAAACCCCTGTCTCAAAATTGCTATATAAAAAATATGATTTTTCCAGAAATGCAACTTTTTCCAGATATAAAGGGTTATTTCAATTTGGACCATGAGTTTGATAGGAATTCCGAATTTTCAGCCCGTTTGGTGACATAAAGCCTGAAAAAATGGGGTTTCAATGTCGAACCTGAGTCTCCAAAGAGCGCCCATAAGAATGATGATTTTTCCAGAAATGCAACTTTTTCCAGATTTAAAGGGTTATTTCAATTTGGACCATGAGTCTGATAGGGATTCCGAATTTTCAGCCCGTTTGGTGACATAAAGCCTGAAAAAATGGGGTTTCAATTTCGAACCTAAGTCTCCAAAGAGCGCCCATAAGAATGATGATATTTTCAGAAATGCTACTTTTTAGAGATTTAAAAACTGATATCGCTTTGGACTATAATTCTTATAACTATTCCTCAATTTCAGCCCGTTTGGTACCATTGAGCCAGAACAATTGAGTTTTAAAGTCCAAACCCATGTCTCAAAATTGCTATATAAAAAATATGATTTTTCTAGAAATGCAACATTTTCCAGGTATAAAGGGTTATTTCAATTTGCACCATGAGTCTGATAGGGATTCCGAATTTTCAGCCCGTTTGGTGACATAAAGCCTGAAAAAATGGGGTTTCAATTTCGAACCTAAGTCTCCAAAGAGCTCCCATAAGAATGATGATATTTTCAGAAATGCAACTTTTTAGAGATTTAAAAACTGATATCGCTTTGGACCATAATTCTTATCACTATTCCAAAATTTCAGCCCGTTTAATTCCATAGAGTCAAAAATAATGGGTTCAAAAGTCCGTACCCATGTCTCAAAATTGCTATATAAAAAATATGATTTTTCCAGAAATAGACCTTTTTTCAGATTTTAAGAGCGATTTCGATTTGGAACAAGATTCGAAAAGGGATTTAAAAATCATATTTTTATATCCATAATTCTTATCACTATTCCTTAATTTCAGCCTGTTTGGTACCATAGAGCCAGAGAAAATGAGTTTTAAAGTCCAAACCCAAGTCTCAAAATTGCTATATAAAAAATATGATTTTTCCAGAAATGCAACTTTTTCCATATTTAAGAACTGATATCGCTTTGGACCATAATTCTTATCACTCTTCCAAAATTTCAGCCCGTTTGGTGACATAAAGCCTGTAAAAATGGGGTTTCAATTTCGAACCTAAGTCTCCAAAGAGCGCCCATAAGAATGATGATATTTTCAGAAATGCTACTTTTTAGAGATTTAATAACTGATATCGCTTTGGACTATAATTCTTATCACTTTTCCTCAATTTCAGCGCGTTTGGTACCATTGAGCCAGAACAATTGAGTTTTAAAGACCAAACCCATGTCTCAAAATTGCTATATAAAAAATATGATTTTTCCAGAAATGCAACTTTTTCCAGATATAAGGGGTTATTTCAATTTGGACCATGAGTCTGATAGGGATTCCGAATTTTCAGCCCGTTTGGTGACATAAAGCCTAAAGAAATAGGGTTTCAATTTCGAACCTAAGTCTCCAAAGAGCGCCCATAAGAATGATGATATTTTCAGAAATACTACTTTTTAGAGATTGAATAACTGATATCGCTTTGGACCATAATTCTTATCACTATTCCTAAATTTCAGCCCGTTTGGTCCCATAGAGCCAGAGAAAATGAGTTTTAAAGTCCAAACCCAAGTCTCAAAATTGCTATATAAAATACGATTTTTCCAGAAATGCAACTTTTTCCATATTTAAAAACTGATATCGCTTTGGACCATAATTCTTATCACTATTCCTAAATTTCAGCCCGTTTGGTCCCATGGAGCCAGAAAAAATGAGTTTTAAAGTCCAAACCCAAGTCTCAAAATTGCCATATAAAATATGATTTTTCCAGAAATGCAACTTTTTCCATATTTAAAAACTGATATCGCTTTGGACCATTATTCTTATCACTATTACAAAATTTCAGCCCGTTTGGAACCATAGAGCCATAAAAAATGGGTTCTAAACTCCGAACCCAAGTCTCAAAATTGCTATATAAAAAATAGGATTTTTCCAGAAATAGAACTATTTTCAGATTTTAAGAGTAATTTCAATTTGGACCATGATTCTGAAAGGGATTCCAAAATTTTATTCCGTTTGGTTACATAAAGCCTGAAAAATGGGGTTTCAATTTTGAACCTAATTCTCCAAATAGCGCTCACAAGAATGATGAATTTCCCAGAAATGCTTCTTTATAGAGATTTTTTAACTGATATCGCTTTGGACAATAATTCTTATCACGATTCCTAAATTTCAGCCCGTTTGGTACCATAGATCCAGAGAAAATGAGTTTTAAAGTCCAAACCCAAGTCTCAAAATTGCTATATAAAATATGATTTTTCCAGAAATGCAACTTTTTCCATATTTAAAAACTGATATCGCTTTGGACCATAATTCTTATCACTATTCCAAAATTTCAGCCCGTTTGGTGACATAAAGCCTGTAAAAATGGGGTTTCAATTTCGAACCTAAGTCTCCAAAGAGCGCCCATAAGAATGATGATATTTACAGAAATGCTACTTTTTAGAGATTTAAAACCTGATATTGCTTTGGACCATAATTCTTATCTTTATTCCTAAATTTCAGCCCGTTTGGAACCATAGAGCGATAAAAAATGGGTTCTAAACTCCGAACCCAAGTCTCAAAATTGCTATATAAAAAATATGATTTTTCCAGAAATAGTACTATTTTTAGATTTTAAGAGTGATTTCAATTCGGACCATGATTCTGAAAGGGATTCCAAATTTTCAGCCCGTTTGGTGACATAAAGCCTGAAAAAATGGGGATTCAATTTCGAACCTAAGACTCCAAAGAGCGCCCTAGGAATAATGAAATTTTCAGAAATGAAACTTTTTCCATATTTTAAAACTGATATCGCTTTAAACCATAATTCTTATCACTATTCCAAAATTTCAGCCCGTTTGGTGACATAAAGCCTGAAAAAATGGGGTTTCAATTTCGAACCTAAGTCTCCAAAGAGCGCCCATAAGAATGATGATATTTTCAGAAATGCTACTTTTTAGAGATTTAATAACTGATATCGCTTTGGACTATAATTCTTATATCTATTCCTCAATTTCAGCCCGTTTGGTACCATTGAGCCAGAACAATTGAGTTTTAAAGTCCAAACCCATGTCTCAAAATTGCTATATAAAAAATATGATTTTTCTAGAAATGCAACTTTTTCCAGGTATAAAGGGTTATTTCAATTTGGACCATGAGTCTGATAGGGATTCCGAATTTTCAGCCCGTTTGGTGACATAAAGCCTGAAAAAATGGGGTTTCAATTTCGAACCTAAGTCTCCAAAGAGCTCCCATAAGAATGATGATATTTTCAGAAATGCAACTTTTTAGAGATTTAAAAACTGATATCGCTTTGGACCATAATTCTTATCACTTTTCCTTAATTTCAGCCTGTTTGGTACCATAAAGCCAGAGAAAATGAGTTTTAAAGTCCAAACCCAAGTCTCAAAATTGCTATATAAAAAATATGATTTTTCCAGAAATGCAACTTTTTCCATATTTTAAAACTGATATCGCTTTAAACCATAATTCTTATCACTATTCCAAAATTTCAGCCCGTTTGGTGACATAAAGCCTGAAAAAATGGGGTTTCAATTTCGAACCTAAGTCTCCAAAGAGCGCCCATAAGAATGATGATATTTTCAGAAATGCTACTTTTTAGAGATTTAATAACTGATATCGCTTTGGACTATAATTCTTATATCTATTCCTCAATTTCAGCCCGTTTGGTACCATTGAGCCAGAACAATTGAGTTTTAAAGTCCAAACCCATGTCTCAAAATTGCTATATAAAAAATATGATTTTTCTAGAAATGCAACTTTTTCCAGGTATAAAGGGTTATTTCAATTTGGACCATGAGTCTGATAGGGATTCCGAATTTTCAGCCCGTTTGGTGACATAAAGCCTGAAAAAATGGGGTTTCAATTTCGAACCTAAGTCTCCAAAGAGCTCCCATAAGAATGATGATATTTTCAGAAATGCAACTTTTTAGAGATTTAAAAACTGATATCGCTTTGGACCATAAATCTTATCACTTTTCCTTAATTTCAGCCTGTTTGGTACCATAGAGCCAGAGAAAATGAGTTTTAAAGTCCAAACCCAAGTCTCAAAATTGCTATATAAAAAATATGATTTTTCCAGAAATGCAACTTTTTCCGTATTTAAGAACTGATATCGCTTTGGACCATAATTCTTATCACTATTCCAAAATTTCAGCCCGTTTGGTGACATAAAGCCTTTAAAAATGGGGTTTCAATTTCGAACCTAAGTCTCCAAAGAGCGCCCATAAGAATGATGATATTTTCAGAAATGCTACTTTTTCGAGATTTAAAACCTGATATCGCTTTGGACCATAATTCTTATCACTATTCCTTAATTTCAGCCTCTTTGGTACCATAGAGCCAGAGAAAATGAGTTTTAAAGTCCAAACCCAAGTCTCAAAATTGCTATATAAAAAATATGATTTTTCTAGAAATGCAACTTTTTCCAGGTATAAAGGGTTATTTCAATTTGGACCATGAGTCTGATAGGGATTCCGAATTTTCAGCCCGTTTGGTGACATAAAGCCTGAAAAAATGGGGTTTCAATTTCGAACCTAAGTCTCCAAAGAGCGCCCATAAGAATGATGATATTTTCAGAAATGCAACTTTTAAGAGATTTAAAAACTGATATCGCTTTGGACCATAATTCTTATCACTTTTCCTTAATTTCAGCCTGTTTGGTACCATAGAGCCAGAGAAAATGAGTTTTAAAGTCCAAACCCAAGTCTCAAAATTGCTATATAAAAAATATGATTTTTCCAGAAATGCAACTTTTTCCATATTTAAGAACTGATATCGCTTTGGTCCATAATTCTTATCACTATTCCAAAATTTCAGCCCGTTTGGTGACATAAAGCCTTTAAAAATGGGGTTTCAATTTCGAACCTAAGTCTCCAAAGAGCGCCCATAAGAATGATGATATTTTCAGAAATGCTACTTTTTAGAGATTTAAAACCTGATATCGCTTTGGACCATAATTCTTATCACTATTCCTTAATTTCAGCCTCTTTGGTACCATAGAGCCAGAGAAAATGAGTTTTAAAGTCCAAACCCACGTCTCAAAATTGCTATATAAAAAATATGATTTTTCCAGAAATGCAACTTTTTCCATATTTAAGAACTGATATCGCTTTGGACCATAATTCTTATCACTATTCCAAAATTTCAGCCCGTTTGGTGACATAAAGCCTGTAAAAATGGGGTTTCAATTTCGAACCTAAGTCTCCAAAGAGCGCCCATAAGAATGATGATATTTTCAGAAATGCTACTTTTTAGAGATTTAAAACCTGATGTCGCTTTGGACCATAATTCTTATCACTATTCCAAAATTTCAGCCCGTTTGGTAACATTGAGCCAGAACAATTGAGGTTTAAAGTCCAAACCCCTGTCTCAAAATTGCTATTTAAAAAATATGATTTTTCCAGAAATGCAACTTTTTTCCAGATATAAAGGGTTATTTCAATTTGGACCATGAGTCTGATAGGGATTCCGAATTTGCAGCCCGTTTGGTGACATAAAGCCTAAAAAAATGGGGTTTCAATTTCGAACCTAAGTCTCCAAAGAGCGCCCATAAGAATGATGATATTTTCAGAAATACTACTCTTTAGAGATTTAATTACTGATATCGCTTTGGACCATAATTCTTATCACTATTCCAAAATTTCAGCCCGTTTGGTCCCATAGAGCCAGAGAAAATGAGTTTTAAAGTCCAAACCAAAGTCTCAAAATTGCTAAATAAAATATGATTTTTCCAGAAATGCAACTTTTTCCATATTTAAAAACTGATATCGCTTTGGACCATAATTCTTATCACTATTCCTAAATTTCAGCCCGTTTGGTCCCATAGAGCCAGAGAAAATGAGTTTTAAAGTCCAAACCCAAGTCTCAAAATTGCTATATAAAATATGATTTTTCCAGAAATGCAACTTTTTCCATATTTAAAACTGATATCGCTTTGGACCATAATTCTTATCACTATTCCAAAATTTCAGCCCGTTTGGAACCATAGAGCCATAAAAAATGGGTTCTAAACTCCGAACCCAAGTCTCAAAATTGCTATATAAAAAATATGATTTTTCCAGAAATAGAACTATTTTCAGATTTTAAGAGTGATTTCAATTTGATCCATGATTCTGAAAGGGATTCCAAAATTTCAGCCCGTTTGGTGACATAAAGCCTGAAAAAATGGGGTTTCAATTTTGAACCTAATTCTCCAAATAGCGCCCATAAGAATGATGAATTTCCCAGAAATGATACTTTATAGAGATTTTATAACTGATATCGCTTTGGACAATAATTCTTATCACTTTTCCTCAATTTCAGCCCGTTTGGTACCATAGAGCCAGAAATAATGAGTTCTAAAGTCGGAACCCAATTCGCAAAATTGCGATATTAAAAATATGATTTTTTCAGAAATACAACTTTTTTCAGAAATACAACTCTTTTCAGATTTTAACAGTGATTTCAATTTGGACCATGATTCTGAAAGGGTTTCCAAAATTATAGCCACTTTGGTTCGGTAAAGCCTGAAAAACTGGGGTTTGAATTTCGAACCGAATTCTCCAAATAGCGCCCATAAGATTGATGAATTTCCCAGAAATGCTACTTTATAGAGATTTTATAACTGATATCGCTTTGGACAATAATTCTTATCACGATTCCTAAATTTCAGCCCGTTTGGTACCATAGATCCAGAGAAAATGAGTTTTAAAGTCCAAACCCAAGTCTCAAAATTGCTATATAAAATATGATTTTTCCAGAAATGCAACTTTTTCCATATTTAAGAACTGATATCGCTTTGGACCATAATTCTTATCACTATTCCAAAATTTCAGCCCGTTTGGTGACATAAAGCCTGTAAAAATGGGGTTTCAATTTCGAACCTAAGTCTCCAAAGAGCGCCCATAAGAATGATGATATTTTCAGAAATGCTACTTTTTAGAGATTTAAAACCTGATATCGCTTTGGACCATAATTCTTATCACTATTCCTTAATTTCAGCCTCTTTGGTACCATAGAGCCAGAGAAAATGAGTTTTAAAGTCCAAACCCAAGTCTCAAAATTGCTATATAAAAAATATGATTTTTCCAGAAATGCAACTTTTTCCATATTTAAGAACTGATATCGCTTTGGACCATAATTCTTATCACTATTCCAAAATTTCAGCCCGTTTGGTGACATAAAGCCTGTAAAAATGGGGTTTCAATTTCGAACCTAAGTCTCCAAAGAGCGCCCATAAGAATGATGATATTTGCAGAAATGCTACTTTTTAGAGATTTAAAACCTGATGTCGCTTTGGACCATAATTCTTATCACTATTCCAAAATTTCAGCCCGTTTGGTCCCATAGAGCCAGAGAAAATGAGTTTTAAAGTCCAAACCAAAGTCTCAAAATTGCTAAATAAAATATGATTTTTCCAGAAATGCAACTTTTTCCATATTTAAAAACTGATATCGCTTTGGACCATAATTCTTATCACTATTCCTAAATTTCAGCCCGTTTGGTGCCATGGAGCCAGAGAAAATGAGTTTTAAAGTCCAAACCCAAGTCTCAAAATTGCCATATAAAATATGATTTTTCCAGAAATGCAACTTTTTCCATATTTAAAAACTGATATCGCTTTGGACCATTATTCTTATCACTATTACAAAATTTCAGCCCGTTTGGAACCATAGAGCCATAAAAAATGGGTTCTAAACTCCGAACCCAAGTCTCAAAATTGCTATATAAAAAATATGATTTTTCCAGAAATAGAACTATTTTCAGATTTTAAGAGTGATTTCAATTTGATCCATGATTCTGAAAGGGATTCCAAAATTTCAGCCCGTTTGGTGACATAAAGCCTGAAAAAATGGGGTTTCAATTTTGAACCTAATTCTCCAAATAGCGCCCATAAGAATGATGAATTTCCCAGAAATGATACTTTATAGAGATTTTATAACTGATATCGCTTTGGACAATGATTCTTATCACTTTTCCTCAATTTCAGCCCGTTTGGTACCATAGAGCCAGAAATAATGAGTTCTAAAGTCGGAACCCAATTCGCAAAATTGCGATATTAAAAATATGATTTTTTCAGAAATACAACTTTTTTCAGAAATACAACTCTTTTCAGATTTTAACAGTGATTTCAATTTGGACCATGATTCTGATAGGGTTTCCAAAATTATAGCCACTTTGGTTCGGTAAAGCCTGAAAAACTGGGGTTTGAATTTCGAACCGAATTCTCCAAATAGCGCCCATAAGATTGATGAATTTCCCAGAAATGCTACTTTATAGAGATTTTATAACTGATATCGCTTTGGACAATAATTCTTATCACGATTCCTAAATTTCAGCCCGTTTGGTACCATAGATCCAGAGAAAATGAGTTTTAAAGTCCAAACCCACGTCTCAAAATTGCTATATAAAATATGATTTTTCCAGAAATGCAACTTTTTCCATATTTAAAAACTGATATCGCTTTGGACCATAATTCTTATCACTATTCCAAAATTTCAGCCCGTTTGGTGACATAAAGCCTGTAAAAATGGGGTTTCAATTTCGAACCTAAGTCTCCAAAGAGCGCCCATAAGAATGATGATATTTACAGAAATGCTACTTTTTAGAGATTTAAAACCTGATATCGCTTTGGACCATAATTCTTATCTTTATTCCTAAATTTCAGCCCGTTTGGAACCATAGAGCGATAAAAAATGGGTTCTAAACTCCGAACCCAAGTCTCAAAATTGCTATATAAAAAATATGATTTTTCCAGAAATAGTACTTTTTTTAGATTTTAAGAGTGATTTCAATTCGGACCATGATTCTGAAAGGGATTCCAAATTTTCAGCCCGTTTGGTGACATAAAGCCTGAAAAAATGGGGATTCAATTTCGAACCTAAGACTCCAAAGAGCGCCCTAGGAATAATGAAATTTTCAGAAATGCAACTTTTTCCATATTTTAAAACTGATATCGCTTTAAACCATAATTCTTATCACTATTCCAAAATTTCAGCCCGTTTGGTGACATAAAGCCTGAAAAAATGGGGTTTCAATTTCGAACCTAAGTCTCCAAAGAGCGCCCATAAGAATGATGATATTTTCAGAAATGCTACTTTTTAGAGATTTAATAACTGATATCGCTTTGGACTATAATTCTTATATCTATTCCTCAATTTCAGCCCGTTTGGTACCATTGAGCCAGAACAATTGAGTTTTAAAGTCCAAACCCATGTCTCAAAATTGCTATATAAAAAATATGATTTTTCTAGAAATGCAACTTTTTCCAGGTATAAAGGGTTATTTCAATTTGGACCATGAGTCTGATAGGGATTCCGAATTTTCAGCCCGTTTGGTGACATAAAGCCTGAAAAAATGGGGTTTCAATTTCGAACCTAAGTCTCCAAAGAGCGCCCATAAGAATGATGATATTTTCAGAAATGCTACTTTTTAGAGATTTAATAACTGATATCGCTTTGGACCATAATTCTTATCACTTTTCCTTAATTTCAGCCTGTTTGGTACCATAGAGCCAGAGAAAATGAGTTTTAAAGTCCAAACCTAAGTCTCAAAATTGCTATATAAAAAATATGATTTTTCCAGAAATGCAACTTTTTCCATATTTAAGAACTGATATCGCTTTGGACCATAATTCTTATCACTATTCCAAAATTTCAGCCCGTTTGGTGACATAAAGCCTGTAAAAATGGGGTTTCAATTTCGAACCTAAGTCTCCAAAGAGCGCCCATAAGAATGATGATATTTTCAGAAATGCTACTTTTTAGAGATTTAAAACCTGATGTCGCTTTGGACCATAATTCTTATCACTATTCCAAAATTTCAGCCCGTTTGGTAACATTGAGCCAGAACAATTGAGTTTTAAAGTCCAAACCCCTGTCTCAAAATTGCTATATAAAAAATATGATT
Organism: Hesperophylax magnus; assembly: GCA_026573805.1. Lineage (NCBI taxonomy): Eukaryota > Metazoa > Arthropoda > Insecta > Trichoptera > Limnephilidae > Hesperophylax > Hesperophylax magnus. The sequence goes on along the minus strand of JAIUSX010000419.1, from coordinate 118,225 downwards.
TTTCCAGAAATGCAACTTTTTTCCAGATATAAAGGTTTATTTCAATTTGAACCATGAGTCTGATAGGGATTCCGAATTTTCAGCCCGTTTGGTGACATAAAGCCTGAAAAAATGGGGTTTCAATTTCGAACCTAAGTCTCCAAAGAGCGCCCATAAGAATGATGATATTTTCAGAAATGCTACTTTTTAGAGATTTAAAACCTGATATCGCTTTGGACCATAATTCTTATCACTATTCCTTAATTTCAGCCTCTTTGGTACCATAGAGCCAGAGAAAATGAGTTTTAAAGTCCAAACCCAAGTCTCAAAATTGCTATATAAAATACGATTTTTCCAGAAATGCAACTTTTTCCATATTTAAAAACTGATATCGCTTTGGACCATAATTCTTATCACTATTCCTAAATTTCAGCCCGTTTGGTCACATGGAGCCAGAGAAAATGAGTTTTAAAGTCCAAACCCAAGTCTCAAAATTGCCATATAAAATATGATTTTTCCAGAAATGCAACTTTTTCCATATTTAAAAACTGATATCGCTTTGGACCATTATTCTTATCACTATTACAAAATTTCAGCCCGTTTGGAACCATAGAGCCATAAAAAATGGGTTCTAAACTCCGAACCCAAGTCTCAAAATTGCTATATAAAAAATAGGATTTTTCCAGAAATAGAACTATTTTCAGATTTTAAGAGTAATTTCAATTTGGACCATGATTCTGAAAGGGATTCCAAAATTTCAGCCCGTTTGGTTACATAAAGCCTGAAAAAATGGGGTTTCAATTTTGAACCTAATTCTCCAAATAGCGCTCACAAGAATGATGAATTTCCCAGAAATGCTTCTTTATAGAGATTTTATAACTGATATCGCTTTGGACAATAATTCTTATCACGATTCCTAAATTTCAGCCCTTTTGGTACCATAGATCCAGAGAAAATGAGTGTTAAAGTCCAAACCCAAGTCTCAAAATTGCTATATAAAATATGATTTTTCCAGAAATGCAACTTTTTCCATATTTAAAAACTGATATCGCTTTGGACCATAATTCTTATCACTATTCCAAAATTTCAGCCCGTTTGGTGACATAAAGCCTGTAAAAATGGGGTTTCAATTTCGAACCTAAGTCTCCAAAGAGCGCCCATAAGAATGATGATATTTACAGAAATGCTACTTTTTAGAGATTTAAAACCTGATATCGCTTTGGACCATAATTCTTATCTTTATTCCTAAATTTCAGCCCGTTTGGAACCATAGAGCGATAAAAAATGGGTTCTAAACTCCGAACCCAAGTCTCAAAATTGCTATATAAAAAATATGATTTTTCCAGAAATAGTACTATTTTTAGATTTTAAGAGTGATTTCAATTCGGACCATGATTCTGAAAGGGATTCCAAATTTTCAGCCCGTTTGGTGACATAAAGCCTGAAAAAATGGGGATTCAATTTCGAACCTAAGACTCCAAAGAGCGCCCTAGGAATAATGAAATTTTCAGAAATGCAACTTTTTCCATATTTTAAAACTGATATCGCTTTAAACCATAATTCTTATCACTATTCCAAAATTTCAGCCCGTTTGGTGACATAAAGCCTGAAAAAATGGGGTTTCAATTTCGAACCTAAGTCTCCAAAGAGCGCCCATAAGAATGATGATATTTTCAGAAATGCTACTTTTTAGAGATTTAAAACCTGATGTCGCTTTGGACCATAATTCTTATCACTATTCCTAAATTTCAGCCCGTTTGGTCCCATAGAGCCAGAGAAAATGAGTTTTAAAGTCCAAACCCAAGTCTCAAAATAGCTACATAAAAAATGTGATTTTTAACGAAATACAACTTTTTCCAGATATAAAGGGTTATTTCAGATAAGACCATGAGTCAGATATGGATTCCGAAATTTCAGCCCGTTTGGTGACATAAAGCCTGAAAAAATGGGGTTTAAATTTCGTACCTAAGTCTCCAAAGAGCGCCCATAAGAATGATGATATTTTCAGAAATGCTACTTTTTAGAGATTTAAAACCTGATATCGCTTTGGACCATAATTCTTATCACTATTCCTTAATTTTAGCCTCTTTGGTACCATAGAGCCAGAGAAAATGAGTTTTAAAGTCCAAACCCAAGTCTCAAAATTGCTATATAAAATACGATTTTTCCAGAAATGCAACTTTTTCCATATTTAAAAACTGATATCGCTTTGGACCATAATTCTTATCACTATTCCTAAATTTCAGCCCGTTTGGTCCCATGGAGCCAGAGAAAATGAGTTTTAAAGTCCAAACCCAAGTCTCAAAATTGCCATATAAAATATGATTTTTCCAGAAATGCAACTTTTTCCATATTTAAAAACTGATATCGCTTTGGACCATTATTCTTATCACTATTACAAAATTTCAGCCCGTTTGGAACCATAGAGCCATAAAAAATGGGTTCTAAACTCCGAACCCAAGTCTCAAAATTGCTATATAAAAAATAGGATTTTTCCAGAAATAGAACTATTTTCAGATTTTAAGAGTAATTTCAATTTGGACCATGATTCTGAAAGGGATTCCAAAATTTCAGCCCGTTTGGTTACATAAAGCCTGAAAAAATGGGGTTTCAATTTTGAACCTAATTCTCCAAATAGCGCTCACAAGAATGATGAATTTCCCAGAAATGCTTCTTTATAGAGATTTTATAACTGATATCGCTTTGGACAATAATTCTTATCACGATTCCTAAATTTCAGCCCGTTTGGTACCATAGATCCAGAGAAAATGAGTTTTAAAGTCCAAACCCAAGTCTCAAAATTGCTATATAAAATTGATTTTTCCAGAAATGCAACTTTTTCCATATTTAAAAACTGATATCGCTTTGGACCATAATTCTTATCACTATTCCTAAATTTCAGCCCGTTTGGTCCCATAGAGCCAGAGAAAATGAGTTTTAAAGTCCAAACCCAAGTCTCAAAATAGCTACATAAAAAATGTGATTTTTAACGAAATACAACTTTTTCCAGATATAAAGGGTTATTTCAGATAAGACCATGAGTCAGATATGGATTCCGAAATTTCAGCCCGTTTGGTGACATAAAGCCTGAAAAAATGGGGTTTAAATTTCGTACCTAAGTCTCCAAAGAGCGCCCATAAGAATGATGATATTTTCAGAAATGCTCATTTTTAGAGATTTTATAACTGATATCGCTTTGGACCATAATTCTTATCACTATTCCTAAATTTCAGCCCGTTTGGTCCCATAGAGCCAGAGAAAATGAGTTTCAAAGTCCAAACCCAAGTCTCAAAATTGCCATATAAAATATGATTTTTCCAGAAATGCAACTTTTTTCCAGATATAAAGGGTTATTTCAATTTGGACCATGAGTCTGATAGGGATTCCGAATTTGCAGCCCGTTTGGTGACATAAGGCCTAAAAAAATGGGGTTTCAATTTCGAACCTAAGTCTCCAAAGAGCGCCCATAAGAATGATGATATTTTCAAAAATACTACTCTTTAGAGATTTAATAACTGATATCGCTTTGGACCATAATTCTTATCACTATTCCTAAATTTCAGCCCGTTTGGTCCCATAGAGCCAGAGAAAATGAGTTTTAAAGTCCAAACCCAAGTCTCAAAATTGCTATATAAAATATGATTTTTCCAGAAATGCAACTTTTTCCATATTTAAAAACTGATATCGCTTTGGACCATAATTCTTATCACTATTCCAAAATTTCAGCCCGTTTGGACCCATAGAGCCATAAAAAAATGGGTTCTAAACTCCGAACCCAAGTCTCAAAATTGCTATATAAAAAATATTATTTTTCCAGAAATAGAACTATTTTCAGATTTTAAGAGTGATTTCAGTTTGGACCATGATTCTGAAAGGGATTTAAAATTTCAGCCCTTTTGGTACCATAGAGCCTGAAAAATGGGTTCGAAAGTCCGAACCCAAGTCTCAAAATTGCTATTTAAAAAATATGATTTTTCCAGAAATAAAACTTTCATCAGATTTTGTGAGTGATTTCAGTATGGACCATGATTCTGAAAGGGATTTCAAAATTCCAGCCCTTTTGGTACCATAGAGCCGTAAAAAATGGGTTTAAAAGTCCAAACCCAAGTCTCAAAATAGCTATGTAAAAAATATGATTTTTCCAGAAATAGAACTATTTTCAGATTTTAAGAGTGATTTCAATTTGGACCATGATTCTGAAAGGGATTCTAAAATTTCAGCCCGTTTGGTGACATAAAGCCTGAAAAAATGGGGTTTCAATTTTGAACCTAATTCTCCATATAGCGCCCATAAAAATGATGGATTTCCCAGAAATGCTACTTTAGAGAGATTTAATAACTGATATCGCTTTGGACCATAATTCTTATCACTATTCCTAAATTTCAGCCCGTTTGGTGACATAAAGCCTGAAAAAATGGGGTTTCAATTTCGAACCTAAGTCTCCAAAGAGCGCCATTAAGAATGATGATATTTTCAGAAATGCTACTTTTTAGAGATTTAAAAACTGATATCGCTTTGGACCATAATTCTTATCACTATTCCAAAATTTCAGCCCGTTTGGTAACATTGAGCCAGAACAATTGAGGTTTAAAGTCCAAACCCCTGTCTCAAAATTGCTATATAAAAAATATGATTTTTCCAGAAATGCAACTTTTTTCCATTTATAAAGGGTTATTTCAATTTGGACCATGAGTCTGATAGGGATTCCGAATTTGCAGCCCGTTTGGTGACATAAAGCCTAAAAAAATGGGGTTTCAATTTCGAACCTAAGTCTCCAAAGAGCGCCCATAAGAATGATGATATTTTCAGAAATACTACTCTTTAGAGATTTAATAACTGATATCGCTTTGGACCATAATTCTTATCACTATTCCTAAATTTCAGCCCGTTTGGTCCCATAGAGCCAGAGAAAATGAGTTTTAAAGTCCAAACCCAAGTATCAAAATTGCCATATAAAATATGATTTTTCCAGAAATGCAACTTTTTCCATATTTAAAAACTGATATCGCTTTGGACCATAATTCTTATCACTATTACAAAATTTCAGCCCGTTTGGAACCATAGAGCGATAAAAAATGGGTTCTAAACTCCGAAGCCAAGTCTCAAAATTGCTATATAAAAAATATGATTTTTCCAGAAATAGAACTATATTCAGATTTTAAGAGTGATTTCAATTTGGACCATGACTCTGAAAGGGATTCCTGAAGCCTGAAAAAATGGGGTTTCAATTTTGAACCTAATTCTCCAAATAGCGCCCATAAGAATGATGAATTTCCCAGAAATGCTACTTTATAGAGATTTAATAACTGATATCGCTTTGGACCATAATTCTTATCACTATTCCTTAATTTCAGCCCGTTTGGTCCCATAGAGCCAGAGAAAATGAGTTTCAAAGTCCAAACCCAAGTCTCAAAATTGCCATATAAAATATGATTTTTCCAGAAATGCAACTTTTTCCATATTTAAAAACTGATATCGCTTTGGACCATAATTCTTATCACTATTACAAAATTTCAGCCCGTTTGGAACCATAGAGCCATAAAAAATGGGTTCTAAACTCCGAACCCAAGTCTCAAAATTGCTATATAAAAAATATGATTTTTCCAGAAATAGAACTATTTTCAGATTTTAAGAGTGATTTCAATTTGAACCATGATTCTGAAAGGGATTACAAAATTTCAGCCCGTTTGGTGACATAAAGCCTGAAAAAATGGGGTTTCAATTTTGAACCTAATTCTCCAAATAGCGCCCATAAGAATGATGAATTTCCCAGAAATGATACTTTATAGAGATTTTATAACTGATATCGCTTTGGACAATAATTCTTATCACTTTTCCTCAATTTCAGCCCGTTTGGTACCATAGAGCCAGAAATAATGAGTTCTAAAGTCGGAACCCAAGTCGCAAAATTGCGATATTAAAAATATGATTTTTTCAGAAATACAACTTTTTTCAGAAATACAACTCTTTTCAGATTTTAACAGTGATTTCAATTTGGACCATGATTCTGAAAGGGTTTCCAAAATTATAGCCACTTTGGTTCGGTAAAGCCTGAAAAACTGGGGTTTGAATTTCGAACCGAATTCTCCAAATAGCGCCCATAAGATTGATGAATTTCCCAGAAATGCTACTTTATAGAGATTTTATAAATGATATCGCTTTGGACAATAATTTTTATCATTATTCCTAAATTTCAGCCCGTTTGGTACCATAGAGCCAGAGAAAATGAGTTTTAAAGTCCAAACCCAAGTCTCAAAATTGCTATATAAAAATATGATTTTTCCAGAAATGCAACTTTTTCCATATTCAAAAACTAATATCGCTGTGGACCATAATTCTTATCACTATTCCAAAATTTCAGCCCGTTTGGTGACATAAAGCCTGAAAAAATGGGGTTTCAAATTCGAACCTAAGTCTCCAAAGAGCGCCCATAAGAATGATGATATTTTCAGAAATGCGACTTTTTAGAGATTTAAAAACTGATATCGCTTTGGACCATAATTCTTATCACTATTCCAAAATTTCAGCCCGTTTAGGACCATTGAGCCAGAACAATTGAGTTTTAAAATCCAAACCCCTGTCTCAAAATTGCTATATAAAAAATATGATTTTTCCAGAAATGCAACTTTTTCCAGATATAAAGGGTTATTTCAATTTGGACCATGAGTTTGATAGGAATTCCGAATTTTCAGCCCGTTTGGTGACATAAAGCCTGTAAAAATGGGGTTTCAATTTCGAACCTAAGTCTCCAAAGAGCGCCCATAAGAATGATGATATTTTCAGAAATGCTACTTTTTAGAGATTTAAAACCTGATGTCGCTTTGGACCATAATTCTTATCACTATTCCAAAATTTCAGCCCGTTTGGTAACATTGAGCCAGAACAATTGAGTTTTAAAGTCCAAACCCCTGTCTCAAAATTGCTATATAAAAAATATGATTTTTCCAGAAATGCAACTTTTTTCCAGATATAAAGGTTTATTTCAATTTGAACCATGAGTCTGATAGGGATTCCGAATTTTCAGCCCGTTTGGTGACATAAAGCCTGAAAAAATGGGGTTTCAATTTCGAACCTTAGTCTCCAAAGAGCGCCCATAAGAATGATGATATTTTCAGAAATGCTACTTTTTATAGATTTAAAACCTGATATCGCTTTGGACCATAATTCTTATCACTATTCCTTAATTTCAGCCTCCTTGGTACCATAGAGCCAGAGAAAATGAGTTTTAAAGTCCAAACCCAAGTCTCAAAATTGCTATATAAAATACGATTTTTCCAGAAATGCAACTTTTTCCATATTTAAGAACTGATATCGCTTTGGACCATAATTCTTATCACTATTCCTAAATTTCAGCCCGTTTGGTCCCATGGAGCCAGAGAAAATGAGTTTTAAAGTCCAAACCCAAGTCTCAAAATTGCTATATAAAAATATGATTTTTCCAGAAATGCAACTTTTTCCATATTCAAAAACTAATATCGCTGTGGACCATAATTCTTATCACTATTCCAAAATTTCAGCCCGTTTGGTGACATAAAGCCTGAAAAAATGGGGATTCAATTTCGAACCTAAGACTCCAAAGAGCGCCCTAGGAATAATGAAATTTTCAGAAATGCAACTTTTTCCATATTTTAAAACTGATATCGCTTTAAACCATAATTCTTATCACTATTCCAAAATTTCAGCCCGTTTGGTGACATAAAGCCTGAAAAAATGGGGTTTCAATTTCGAACCTCAGTCTCCAAAGAGCGCCCATAAGAATGATGATATTTTCAGAAATGCTACTTTTTAGAGATTTAATAACTGATATCGCTTTGGACTATAATTCTTATATATATTCCTCAATTTCAGCCCGTTTGGTACCATTGAGCCAGAACAATTGAGTTTTAAAATCCAAACCCATGTCTCAAAATTGCTATATAAAAAATATGATTTTTCTAGAAATGCAACTTTTTCCAGGTATAAAGGGTTATTTCAATTTGGACCATGAGTCTGATAGGGATTCCGAATTTTCAGCCCGTTTGGTGACATAAAGCCTGAAAAAATGGGGTTTCAATTTCGAACCTAAGTCTCCAAAGAGCTCCCATAAGAATGATGATATTTTCAGAAATGCAACTTTTTAGAAATTTAAAAACTGATATCGCTTTGGACCATAATTCTTATCACTTTTCCTTAATTTCAGCCTGTTTGGTACCATAGAGCCAGAGAAAATGAGTTTTAAAGTCCAAACCCAAGTCTCAAAATTGCTATATAAAAAATATGATTTTTCCAGAAATGCAACTTTTTCCATATTTAAGAACTGATATCGCTTTGGACCATAATTCTTATCACTATTCCAAAATTTCAGCCCGTTTGGTGACATAAAGCCTGTAAAAATGGGGTTTCAATTTCGAACCTAAGTCTCCAAAGAGCGCCCATAAGAATGATGATATTTTCAGAAATGCTACTTTTTAGAGATTTAAAACCTGATATCGCTTTGGACCATAATTCTTATCACTATTCCTTAATTTCAGCCTCTTTGGTACCATAGAGCCAGAGAAAATGAGTTTTAAAGTCCAAACCCAAGTCTCAAAATTGCTATATAAAAAATATGATTTTTCCAGAAATGCAACTTTTTCCATATTTAAGAACTGATATCGCTTTGGACCATAATTCTTATCACTATTCCAAAATTTCAGCCCGTTTGGTGACATAAAGCCTGTAAAAATGGGGTTTCAATTTCGAACCTAAGTCTCCAAAGAGCGCCCATAAGAATGATGATATTTTCAGAAATGCTACTTTTTAGAGATTTAATAACTGATATCGCTTTGGACTATAATTCTTATATCTATTCCTCAATTTCAGCCCGTTTGGTACCATTGAGCCAGAACAATTGAGTTTTAAAGTCCAAACCCATGTCTCAAAATTGCTATATAAAAAATATGATTTTTCTAGAAATGCAACTTTTTCCAGGTAAAAAGGGTTATTTCAATTTGGACCATGAGTCTGATAGGGATTCCGAATTTTCAGCCCGTTTGGTGACATAAAGCCTGAAAAAATGGGGTTTCAATTTCGAACCTAAGTCTCCAAAGAGCTCCCATAAGAATGATGATATTTTCAGAAATGCAACTTTTTCCATATTTAAAAACTGATATCGCTTTGGACCATAATTCTTATCACTATTCCTAAATTTCAGCCCGTTTGGAACCATAGATCCAGAGAAAATGAGTTTTAAAGTCCAAACCCAAGTCTCAAAATTGCTATATAAAATATGAATTTTCCAGAAATGCAACTTTTTCCATATTTAAAAACTGATATCGCTTTGGACCATAATTCTTATCACTATTCCAAAATTTCAGCCCGTTTGGTGACATAAAGCCTGTAAAAATGGGGTTTCAATTTTGAACATAAGTCTCCAAAGAGCGCCCATAAGAATGATGATATTTTCAGAAATGCTACTTTATAGAGATTTTATAACTGATATCGCTTTGGACAATAATTTTAATAACTATTCCTAAATTTCAGCCCTTTTGGTACCATAGAGCCTGAAAAAATGGGTTTTAAAGTCCAAACCCAAGTCTCAAAATTGCTATATAAAAAATATGATTTTTCCAGAAATGCAACTTTTTCCATATTTAAGAACTGATATCGCTTTGGACCATAATTCTTATCACTATTCCAAAATTTCAGCCCGTTTGGTGACATAAAGCCTGTAAAAATGGGGTTTCAATTTCGAACCTAAGTCTCCAAAGAGCGCCCATAAGAATGATGATATTTTCAGAAATGCTACTTTTTAGAGATTTAAAACCTGATGTCGCTTTGGACCATAATTCTTATCACTATTCAGAAATTTCAGCCCGTTTGGTAACATTGAGCCAGAACAATTGAGTTTTAAAGTCCAAACCCCTGTCTCAAAATTGCTATATAAAAAATATGATTTTTCCAGAAATGCAACTTTTTTCCAGATATAAAGGTTTATTTCAATTTGAACCATGAGTCTGATAGGGATTCCGAATTTTCAGCCCGTTTGGTGACATAAAGCCTGAAAAAATGGGGTTTCAATTTCGAACCTTAGTCTCCAAAGAGCGCCCATAAGAATGATGATATTTTCAGAAATGCTACTTTTTAGAGATTTAAAACCTGATATCGCTTTGGACCATAATTCTTATCACTATTCCTTAATTTCAGCCTCCTTGGTACCATAGAGCCAGAGAAAATGAGTTTTAAAGTCCAAACCCAAGTCTCAAAATTGCTATATAAAATACGATTTTTCCAGAAATGCAACTTTTTCCATATTTAAAAACTGATATCGCTTTGGACCATAATTCTTATCACTATTCCTAAATTTCAGCCCGTTTGGTCCCATGGAGCCAGAGAAAATGAGTTTTAAAGTCCAAACCCAAGTCTCAAAATTGCTATATAAAATACGATTTTTCCAGAAATGCAACTTTTTCCATATTTAAAAACTGATATCGCTTTGGACCATAATTCTTATCACTATTCCTAAATTTCAGCCCGTTTGGAACCATAGAGCCATAAAAAATGGGTTCTAAACTCCGAACCCAAGTCTCAAAATTGCTATATAAAAAAAAGGATTTTTCCAGAAATAGAACTATTTTCAGATTTTAAGAGTAATTTCAATTTGGACCATGATTCTGAAAGGGATTCCAAAATTTCAGCCCGTTTGGTTACATAAAGCCTGAAAAAATGGGGTTTCAATTTTGAACCTAATTCTCCAAATAGCGCTCACAAGAATGATGAATTTCCCAGAAATGCTTCTTTATAGAGATTTTATAACTGATATCGCTTTGGACAATAATTCTTATCACGATTCCTAAATTTCAGCCCGTTTGGTGACATAAAGCCTGAAAAAATGGGGTTTCAATTTCGAACCTAAGTCTCCAAAGAGCGCCCATAAGAATGATGATATTTTCAGAAATGCTACTTTTTAGAGATTTAAAACCTGATATCGCTTTGGACCATAATTCTTATCACTATTCCTTAATTTCAGCCTCTTTGGTACCATAGAGCCAGAGAAAATGAGTTTTAAAGTCCAAACCCAAGTCTCAAAATTGCTATATAAAATACGATTTTTCCAGAAATGCAACTTTTTCCATATTTAAAAACTGATATCGCTTTGGACCATAATTCTTATCACTATTCCTAAATTTCAGCCCGTTTGGAACCATAGATCCAGAGAAAATGAGTTTTAAAGTCCAAACCCAAGTCTCAAAATTGCTATATAAAATATGAATTTTCCAGAAATGCAACTTTTTCCATATTTAAAAACTGATATCGCTTTGGACCATAATTCTTATCACTATTCCAAAATTTCAGCCCGTTTGGTGACATAAAGCCTGTTAAAATGGGGTTTCAATTTCGAACCTAAGTCTCCAAAGAGCGCCCATAAGAATGATGATATTTACAGAAATGCTACTTTTTAGAGATTTAAAACCTGATATCGCTTTGGACCATAATTCTTATCTTTATTCCTAAATTTCAGCCCGTTTGGAACCATAGAGCGATAAAAAATGGGTTCTAAACTCCGAACCCAAGTCTCAAAATTGCTATATAAAAAATATGATTTTTCCAGAAATAGTACTATTTTTAGATTTTAAGAGTGATTTCAATTCGGACCATGATTCTGAAAGGGATTCCAAATTTTCAGCCCGTTTGGTGACATAAAGCCTGAAAAAATGGGGATTCAATTTCGAACCTAAGACTCCAAAGAGCGCCCTAGGAATAATGAAATTTTCAGAAATGCAACTTTTTCCATATTTTAAAACTGATATCGCTTTAAACCATAATTCTTATCACTATTCCAAAATTTCAGCCCGTTTGGTGACATAAAGCCTGAAAAAATGGGGTTTCAATTTCGAACCTAAGTCTCCAAAGAGCGCCCATAAGAATGATGATATTTTCAGAAATGCTACTTTTTAGAGATTTAAAACCTGATATCGCTTTGGACCATAATTCTTATCACTATTCCTTAATTTCAGCCTCTTTGGTACCATAGAGCCAGAGAAAATGAGTTTTAAAGTCCAAACCCAAGTCTCAAAATTGCTATATAAAAAATATGATTTTTCCAGAAATGCAACTTTTTCCATATTTAAGAACTGATATCGCTTTGGACCATAATTCTTATCACTATTCCAAAATTTCAGCCCGTTTGGTGACATAAAGCCTGTAAAAATGGGGTTTCAATTTCGAACCTAAGTCTCCAAAGAGCGCCCATAAGAATGATGATATTTTCAGAAATGCTACTTTTTAGAGATTTAATAACTGATATCGCTTTGGACTATAATTCTTATATCTATTCCTCAATTTCAGCCCGTTTGGTACCATTGAGCCAGAACAATTGAGTTTTAAAGTCCAAACCCATGTCTCAAAATTGCTATATAAAAAATATGATTTTTCTAGAAATGCAACTTTTTCCAGGTATAAAGGGTTATTTCAATTTGGACCATGAGTCTGATAGGGATTCCGAATTTTCAGCCCGTTTGGTGACATAAAGCCTGAAAAAATGGGGTTTCAATTTCGAACCTAAGTCTCCAAAGAGCTCCCATAAGAATGATGATATTTTCAGAAATGCAACTTTTTAGAGATTTAAAAACTGATATCGCTTTGGACCATAATTCTTATCACTTTTCCTTAATTTCAGCCTGTTTGGTACCATAGAGCCAGAGAAAATGAGTTTTAAAGTCCAAACCCAAGTCTCAAAATTGCTATATAAAAAATATGATTTTTCCAGAAATGCAACTTTTTCCATATTTAAGAACTGATATCGCTTTGGACCATAATTTTTATCACTATTCCAAAATTTCAGCCCGTTTGGTGACATAAAGCCTGAAAAAATGGGGTTTCAATTTCGAACCTAAGTCTCCAAAGAGCGCCCATAAGAATGATGATATTTTCAGAAATGCTACTTTTTAGAGATTTAAAACCTGATATCGCTTTGGACCATAATACTTATCACTATTCCTTAATTTCAGCCTCTTTGGTACCATAGAGCCAGAGAAAATGAGTTTTAAAGTCCAAACCCAAGTCTCAAAATTGCTATATAAAAAATATGATTTTTCCAGAAATGCAACTTTTTCCATATTTAAGAACTGATATCGCTTTGGACCATAATTCTTATCACTATTCCAAAATTTCAGCCCGTTTGGTGACATAAAGCCTGTAAAAATGGGGTTTCAATTTCGAACCTAAGTCTCCAAAGAGCGCCCATAAGAATGATGATATTTTCAGAAATGCTACTTTTTAGAGATTTAAAACCTGATGTCGCTTTGGACCATAATTCTTATCACTATTCCAAAATTTCAGCCCGTTTGGTAACATTGAGCCAGAACAATTGAGTTTTAAAGTCCAAACCCCTGTCTCAAAATTGCTATATAAAAAATATGATTTTTCCAGAAATGCAACTTTTTTCCAGATATAAAGGTTTATTTCAATTTGAACCATGAGTCTGATAGGGATTCCGAATTTTCAGCCCGTTTGGTGACATAAAGCCTGAAAAAATGGGGTTTCAATTTCGAACCTTAGTCTCCAAAGAGCGCCCATAAGAATGATGATATTTTCAGAAATGCTACTTTTTAGAGATTTAAAACCTGATATCGCTTTGGACCATAATTCTTATCACTATTCCTTAATTTCAGCCTCCTTGGTACCATAGAGCCAGAGAAAATGAGTTTTAAAGTCCAAACCCAAGTCTCAAAATTGCTATATAAAATACGATTTTTCCAGAAATGCAACTTTTTCCATATTTAAAAACTGATATCGCTTTGGACCATAATTCTTATCACTATTCCTAAATTTCAGCCCGTTTGGAACCATAGAGCCATAAAAAATGGGTTCTAAACTCCGAACCCAAGTCTCAAAATTGCTATATAAAAAATAGGATTTTTCCAGAAATAGAACTATTTTCAGATTTTAAGAGTAATTTCAATTTGGACCATGATTCTGAAAGGGATTCCAAAATTTCAGCCCGTTTGGTTACATAAAGCCTGAAAAAATGGGGTTTCAATTTTGAACCTAATTCTCCAAATAGCGCTCACAAGAATGATGAATTTCCCAGAAATGCTTCTTTATAGAGATTTTATAACTGATATCGCTTTGGACAATAATTCTTATCACGATTCCTAAATTTCAGCCCGTTTGGTACCATAGATCCAGAGAAAATGAGTTTTAAAGTCCAAACCCAAGTCTCAAAATTGCTATATAAAATATGATTTTTCCAGAAATGCAACTTTTTCCATATTTAAAAACTGATATCGCTTTGGACCATAATTCTTATCACTATTCCAAAATTTCAGCCCGTTTGGTGACATAAAGCCTGTTAAAATGGGGTTTCAATTTCGAACCTAAGTCTCCAAAGAGCGCCCATAAGAATGATGATATTTACAGAAATGCTACTTTTTAGAGATTTAAAACCTGATATCGCTTTGGACCATAATTCTTATCTTTATTCCTAAATTTCAGCCCGTTTGGAACCATAGAGCGATAAAAAATGGGTTCTAAACTCCGAACCCAAGTCTCAAAATTGCTATATAAAAAATATGATTTTTCCAGAAATAGTACTATTTTTAGATTTTAAGAGTGATTTCAATTCGGACCATGATTCTGAAAGGGATTCCAAATTTTCAGCCCGTTTGGTGACATAAAGCCTGAAAAAATGGGGATTCAATTTCGAACCTAAGACTCCAAAGAGCGCCCTAGGAATAATGAAATTTTCAGAAATGCAACTTTTTCCATATTTTAAAACTGATATCGCTTTAAACCATAATTCTTATCACTATTCCAAAATTTCAGCCCGTTTGGTGACATAAAGCCTGAAAAAATGGGGTTTCAATTTCGAACCTAAGTCTCCAAAGAGCGCCCATAAGAATGATGATATTTTCAGAAATGCTACTTTTTAGAGATTTAATAACTGATATCGCTTTGGACTAAAATTCTTATATATATTCCTCAATTTCAGCCCGTTTGGTACCATTGAGCCAGAACAATTGAGTTTTAAAGTCCAAACCCATGTCTCAAAATTGCTATATAAAAAATATGATTTTTCTAGAAATGCAACTTTTTCCAGGTATAAAGGGTTATTTCAATTTGGACCATGAGTCTGATAGGGATTCCGAATTTTCAGCCCGTTTGGTGACATAAAGCCTGAAAAAATGGGGTTTCAATTTCGAACCTAAGTCTCCAAAGAGCTCCCATAAGAATGATGATATTTTCAGAAATGCAACTTTTTAGAAATTTAAAAACTGATATCGCTTTGGACCATAATTCTTATCACTTTTCCTTAATTTCAGCCTGTTTGGTACCATAGAGCCAGAGAAAATGAGTTTTAAAGTCCAAACCCAAGTCTCAAAATTGCTATATAAAAAATATGATTTTTCCAGAAATGCAACTTTTTCCATATTTAAGAACTGATATCGCTTTGGACCATAATTCTTATCACTATTCCAAAATTTCAGCCCGTTTGGTGACATAAAGCCTGTAAAAATGGGGTTTCAATTTCGAACCTAAGTCTCCAAAGAGCGCCCATAAGAATGATGATATTTTCAGAAATGCTACTTTTTAGAGATTTAAAACCTGATATCGCTTTGGACCATAATTCTTATCACTATTCCTTAATTTCAGCCTCTTTGGTACCATAGAGCCAGAGAAAATGAGTTTTAAAGTCCAAACCCAAGTCTCAAAATTGCTATATAAAAAATATGATTTTTCCAGAAATCCAACTTTTTCCATATTTAAGAACTGATATCGCTTTGGACCATAATTCTTATCACTATTCCAAAATTTCAGCCCGTTTGGTGACATAAAGCCTGTAAAAATGGGGTTTCAATTTCGAACCTAAGTCTCCAAAGAGCGGCCTTAAGAATGATGATATTTTCAGAAATGCTACTTTTTAGAGATTTAAAACCTGATGTCGCTTTGGACCATAATTCTTATCACTATTCCAAAATTTCAGCCCGTTTGGTAACATTGAGCCAGAACAATTGAGTTTTAAAGTCCAAACCCCTGTCTCAAAATTGCTGTATAAAAAATATGATTTTTCCAGAAATGCAACTTTTTTCCAGATATAAAGGTTTATTTCAATTTGAACCATGAGTCTGATAGGGATTCCGAATTTTCAGCCCGTTTGGTGACATAAAGCCTGAAAAAATGGGGTTTCAATTTCGAACCTTAGTCTCCAAAGAGCGCCCATAAGAATGATGATATTTTCAGAAATGCTACTTTTTAGAGATTTAAAACCTGATATCGCTTTGGACCATAATTCTTATCACTATTCCTTAATTTCAGCCTCCTTGGTACCATAGAGCCAGAGAAAATGAGTTTTAAAGTCCAAACCCAAGTCTCAAAATTGCTATATAAAATACGATTTTTCCAGAAATGCAACTTTTTCCATATTTAAAAACTGATATCGCTTTGGACCATAATTCTTATCACTATTCCTAAATTTCAGCCCGTTTGGAACCATAGAGCCATAAAAAATGGGTTCTAAACTCCGAACCCAAGTCTCAAAATTGCTATATAAAAAATAGGATTTTTCCAGAAATAGAACTATTTTCAGATTTTAAGAGTAATTTCAATTTGGACCATGATTCTGAAAGGGATTCCAAAATTTCAGCCCGTTTGGTTACATAAAGCCTGAAAAAATGGGGTTTCAATTTTGAACCTAATTCTCCAAATAGCGCTCACAAGAATGATGAATTTCCCAGAAATGCTTCTTTATAGAGATTTTATAACTGATATCGCTTTGGACAATAATTCTTATCACGATTCCTAAATTTCAGCCCGTTTGGTACCATAGATCCAGAGAAAATGAGTTTTAAAGTCCAAACCCAAGTCTCAAAATTGCTATATAAAATATGATTTTTCCAGAAATGCAACTTTTTCCATATTTAAAAACTGATATCGCTTTGGACCATAATTCTTATCACTATTCCAAAATTTCAGCCCGTTTGGTGACATAAAGCCTGTTAAAATGGGGTTTCAATTTCGAACCTAAGTCTCCAAAGAGCGCCAATAAGAATGATGATATTTACAGAAATGCTACTTTTTAGAGATTTAAAACCTGATATCGCTTTGGACCATAATTCTTATCTTTATTCCTAAATTTCAGCCCGTTTGGAACCATAGAGCGATAAAAAATGGGTTCTAAACTCCGAACCCAAGTCTCAAAATTGCTATATAAAAAATATGATTTTTCCAGAAATAGTACTATTTTTAGATTTTAAGAGTGATTTCAATTCGGACCATGATTCTGAAAGGGATTCCAAATTTTCAGCCCGTTTGGTGACATAAAGCCTGAAAAAATGGGGATTCAATTTCGAACCTAAGACTCCAAAGAGCGCCCTAGGAATAATGAAATTTTCAGAAATGCAACTTTTTCCATATTTTAAAACTGATATCGCTTTAAACCATAATTCTTATCACTATTCCAAAATTTCAGCCCGTTTGGTGACATAAAGCCTGTTAAAATGGGGTTTCAATTTCGAACCTAAGTCTCCAAAGAGCGCCAATAAGAATGATGATATTTACAGAAATGCTACTTTTTAGAGATTTAAAACCTGATATCGCTTTGGACCATAATTCTTATCTTTATTCCTAAATTTCAGCCCGTTTGGAACCATAGAGCGATAAAAAATGGGTTCTAAACTCCAAACCCATGTCTCAAAATTGCTATATAAAAAATATGATTTTTCTAGAAATGCAACTTTTTCCAGGTATAAAGGGTTATTTCAATTTGGACCATGAGTCTGATAGGGATTCCGAATTTTCAGCCCGTTTGGTGACATAAAGCCTGAAAAAATGGGGTTTCAATTTCGAACCTAAGTCTCCAAAGAGCTCCCATAAGAATGATGATATTTTCAGAAATGCAACTTTTTAGAAATTTTAAAACTGATATCGCTTTGGACCATAATTCTTATCACTTTTCCTTAATTTCAGCCTGTTTGGTACCATAGAGCCAGAGAAAATGAGTTTTAAAGTCCAAACCCAAGTCTCAAAATTGCTATATAAAAAATATGATTTTTCCAGAAATGCAACTTTTTCCATATTTAAGAACTGATATCGCTTTGGACCATAATTCTTATCACTATTCCAAAATTTCAGCCCGTTTGGTGACATAAAGCCTGTAAAAATGGGGTTTCAATTTCGAACCTAAGTCTCCAAAGAGCGCCCATAAGAATGATGATATTTTCAGAAATGCTACTTTTTAGAGATTTAAAACCTGATATCGCTTTGGACCATAATTCTTATCACTATTCCTTAATTTCAGCCTCTTTGGTACCATAGAGCCAGAGAAAATGAGTTTTAAAGTCCAAACCCAAGTCTCAAAATTGCTATATAAAAAATATGATTTTTCCAGAAATGCAACTTTTTCCATATTTAAGAACTGATATCGCTTTGGACCATAATTCTTATCACTATTCCAAAATTTCAGCCCGTTTGGTGACATAAAGCCTGTAAAAATGGGGTTTCAATTTCGAACCTAAGTCTCCAAAGAGCGCCCATAAGAATGATGATATTTTCAGAAATGCTACTTTTTAGAGATTTAAAACCTGATGTCGCTTTGGACCATAATTCTTATCACTATTCCAAAATTTCAGCCCGTTTGGTAACATTGAGCCAGAACAATTGAGTTTTAAAGTCCAAACCCCTGTCTCAAAATTGCTGTATAAAAAATATGATTTTTCCAGAAATGCAACTTTTTTCCAGATATAAAGGTTTATTTCAATTTGAACCATGAGTCTGATAGGGATTCCGAATTTTCAGCCCGTTTGGTGACATAAAGCCTGAAAAAATGGGGTTTCAATTTCGAACCTTAGTCTCCAAAGAGCGCCCATAAGAATGATGATATTTTCAGAAATGCTACTTTTTAGAGATTTAAAACCTGATATCGCTTTGGACCATAATTCTTATCACTTTTCCTTAATTTCAGCCTCCTTGGTACCATAGAGCCAGAGAAAATGAGTTTTAAAGTCCAAACCCAAGTCTCAAAATTGCTATATAAAATACGATTTTTCCAGAAATGCAACTTTTTCCATATTTAAAAACTGATATCGCTTTGGACCATAATTCTTATCACTATTCCTAAATTTCAGCCCGTTTGGAACCATAGAGCCATAAAAAATGGGTTCTAAACTCCGAACCCAAGTCTCAAAATTGCTATATAAAAAATAGGATTTTTCCAGAAATAGAACTATTTTCAGATTTTAAGAGTAATTTCAATTTGGACCATGATTCTGAAAGGGATTCCAAAATTTCAGCCCGTTTGGTTACATAAAGCCTGAAAAAATGGGGTTTCAATTTTGAACCTAATTCTCCAAATAGCGCTCACAAGAATGATGAATTTCCCAGAAATGCTTCTTTATAGAGATTTTATAACTGATATCGCTTTGGACAATAATTCTTATCACGATTCCTAAATTTCAGCCCGTTTGGTACCATAGATCCAGAGAAAATGAGTTTTAAAGTCCAAACCCAAGTCTCAAAATTGCTATATAAAATATGATTTTTCCAGAAATGCAACTTTTTCCATATTTAAAAACTGATATCGCTTTGGACCATAATTCTTATCACTATTCCAAAATTTCAGCCCGTTTGGTGACATAAAGCCTGTTAAAATGGGGTTTCAATTTCGAACCTAAGTCTCCAAAGAGCGCCCATAAGAATGATGATATTTACAGAAATGCTACTTTTTAGAGATTTAAAACCTGATATCGCTTTGGACCATAATTCTTATCTTTATTCCTAAATTTCAGCCCGTTTGGAACCATAGAGCGATAAAAAATGGGTTCTAAACTCCGAACCCAAGTCTCAAAATTGCTATATAAAAAATATGATTTTTCCAGAAATAGTACTATTTTTAGATTTTAAGAGTGATTTCAATTCGGACCATGATTCTGAAAGGGATTCCAAATTTTCAGCCCGTTTGGTGACATAAAGCCTGAAAAAATGGGGATTCAATTTCGAACCTAAGACTCCAAAGAGCGCCCTAGGAATAATGAAATTTTCAGAAATGCAACTTTTTCCATATTTTAAAACTGATATCGCTTTAAACCATAATTCTTATCACTATTCCAAAATTTCAGCCCGTTTGGTGACATAAAGCCTGAAAAAATGGGGTTTCAATTTCGAACCTAAGTCTCCAAAGAGCGCCCATAAGAATGATGATATTTTCAGAAATGCTACTTTTTAGAGATTTAATAACTGATATCGCTTTGGACTTTCATTCTTATATATATTCCTCAATTTCAGCCCGTTTGGTACCATTGAGCCAGAACAATTGAGTTTTAAAGTCCAAACCCATGTCTCAAAATTGCTATATAAAAAATATGATTTTTCTAGAAATGCAACTTTTTCCAGGTATAAAGGGTTATTTCAATTTGGACCATGAGTCTGATAGGGATTCCGAATTTTCAGCCCGTTTGGTGACATAAAGCCTGAAAAAATGGGGTTTCAATTTCGAACCTAAGTCTCCAAAGAGCTCCCATAAGAATGATGATATTTTCAGAAATGCAACTTTTTAGAAATTTAAAAACTGATATCGCTTTGGACCATAATTCTTATCACTTTTCCTTAATTTCAGCCTGTTTGGTACCATAGAGCCAGAGAAAATGAGTTTTAAAGTCCAAACCCAAGTCTCAAAATTGCTATATAAAAAATATGATTTTTCCAGAAATGCAACTTTTTCCATATTTAAGAACTGATATCGCTTTGGACCATAATTCTTATCACTATTCCAAAATTTCAGCCCGTTTGGTGACATAAAGCCTGTAAAAATGGGGTTTCAATTTCGAACCTAAGTCTCCAAAGAGCGCCCATAAGAATGATGATATTTTCAGAAATGCTACTTTTTAGAGATTTAAAACCTGATATCGCTTTGGACCATAATTCTTATCACTATTCTTTAATTTCAGCCTCTTTGGTACCATAGAGCCAGAGAAAATGAGTTTTAAAGTCCAAACCCAAGTCTCAAAATTGCTATATAAAAAATATGATTTTTCCAGAAATGCAACTTTTTCCATATTTAAGAACTGATATCGCTTTGGACCATAATTCTTATCACTATTCCAAAATTTCAGCCCGTTTGGTGACATAAAGCCTGTAAAAATGGGGTTTCAATTTCGAACCTAAGTCTCCAAAGAGCGCCCATAAGAATGATGATATTTTCAGAAATGCTACTTTTTAGAGATTTAAAACCTGATGTCGCTTTGGACCATAATTCTTATCACTATTCCAAAATTTCAGCCCGTTTGGTAACATTGAGCCAGAACAATTGAGTTTTAAAGTCCAAACCCCTGTCTCAAAATTGCTGTATAAAAAATATGATTTTTCCAGAAATGCAACTTTTTTCCAGATATAAAGGTTTATTTCAATTTGAACCATGAGTCTGATAGGGATTCCGAATTTTCAGCCCGTTTGGTGACATAAAGCCTGAAAAAATGGGGTTTCAATTTCGAACCTAAGTCTCCAAAGAGCGCCCATAAGAATGATGATATTTTCAGAAATGCTACTTTTTAGAGATTTAATAACTGATATCGCTTTGGACTATAATTCTTTTCACTATTCCTCAATTTCAGCGCGTTTCGTACCATTGATCCAGAACAATTGAGTTTTAAATTTCAAACCCATGTCTCCAAATTGCTATATAAAAAATATGATTTTTCCAGAAATGCAACTTTTTCCAGATATAAAGGGTTATTTCAATTTGGACCATGAGTCTGATAGGGATTCCGAATTTTCAGCCTGTTTGGTGACATAAAGCCTAAAGAAATGGGGTTTCTTTTTTTTTTTTTTTTTAAGTCGGAGGCGGTTTACTTACGTTCCCCGCGAGCACTTAGGCCATAGGCCCATTGTACTATCTCCCATTTTACCTCATTCCCTTGCCAGTAACCCGGTCCCTTTAATGAAGTTCACCAGGGCTGTCATTGGATATGTGGCGATGTCTTCTGGTTCCACACTGTGTCTTCCCAGGTATCTGAGCCTTATTCCCAGCAGAGCGGGACATTGGCACCATAGGTGAATTGGAGTCTCTTCCTCCTCTTCACATTTCCTACAGATGTTGGTGTTTTCCACTTCCAACAGTTGCATGTGTCTCCTGAGATGGCAGTGTCCCGTTAATAGTCCTACCAGTTCCCTCAGTGAGTTTCTGTCCATATCGAGTAGTTGCCTGGTTCGGTTAGGGTCCGGTTCGTTTATGAGTACTTTAGATTGCCTCATTCCGGGTGCCTTCTTCCATTCCTTCCAGTGTTGGGATTTGACCCACCTCTTGATATGTAGTTTGGTGTGGCAAGCTGCTACTCCTACGGCCGGCTCAGATCCCGCAAGTGGTGCTTTCGCCCCTTTCCTTGCTAGTTCGTCAGCCCGCTCGTTGCCCTCAATATCTTTATGTCCTGGTACCCAGAGCAGGGTTACTTTATTGATGGTCGCCAGTTCTATAAGGATAGTCTTGCATTCCATCACCAGTCTGGAGTCGCATCGGTTACTTTCCAGTGCCATTAAGGCCGCCTGGCTATCTGAACATATATTTATGTTCTTATTTCTGTACCCGATACTCATATTCTCCTGTGCGCAGGCTAAGATGGCTTTCATCTCAGCTTGAAACACAGTGCAGTGCATTCCTAGAGGTATACTGAGTTCCCTCTTAGATCCCTGTAGACAGACCCCGGCCCCTGTTCCTTCCTCCATCTTGGACCCATCTGTGAACCAGATTAGTTCCTGTTTGGAGTTTGGACCTGGGACCGAGTCCCATTCCTCCCTTGTGGGGTGCGTCACTTTAAACAGCTGTCCGAAGAAGTATTCGGCTTGCTTGCCGTCCTGCTTCATCCCAGCCGTCGGACTAATTGCCCTCAGTCTTATTCCTATCTCCGTGTGACTGTTTCTGGGCAACTCTCCTCTCCATTGGCCATTGCAATGTAACCTGTAGGCTGCCGCCATCGCCGCCCCCTCTATTTCTATGTTTAGTGGGGGTAGGTTCAGCAGCACTCCCATGGCTAGTATTGGAGTGGTTCTCATGGCTCCTGTGATGCTTCTGCATGCAAGTCCCTGTATGTGATTGAGTGTGACCATCACTGTTTTCAGTGTTGTTCTCCTCCACCAGACCAGGGCTGCGTGCATGATCCTTGGTTTTACAACGGCGGTGTAAAGCCATTGCATCATTTTAGGTTTGAGACCCCACGTTCTGCCGCAGATTCGCCTAGATGCCCACATCAGAGCACAGGCCTTTCTGCCTACAGTTTCCACCTGGTTTTTCCAGCTCAGTTTGGCATCTATGATGACTCCGAGGTACTTAACCGTGTCAGAGGGTTCTAATTCCTTTCCATAGAAGGTTGGATTGCTCCATCCTTCTAGTTTCCTTTTACGCGTAAAGATTACTAGTTCTGTCTTGTCTGGGTTGACTGACAGTCCTGTTTCTTCACACCATTCTTCCACTGTTGCCAGTGTTGACTGTATAAGGCCTCGGGTTGTGTCTGCATCCCAACACCTTATTATGGTTGCAATGTCATCCGCATACCCTTGCGTATATAGGCCCCTGTTGTTGAGTTTCCGGATGAGGTTGTCCACCACCAGGCTCCACAGCAAAGGTGATAAGACCCCTCCCTGTGGACACCCTCGTGTCACCAGCACTTTGATGCTTACCTCACCCCTTGTCACCGTAAGTATCCGGCCTGAGAGCATGTTCCTCAGCCACCTTCTGGTGGTTTTGTCGAGTCCATGTCTTTCTGCCGCTTCATCAATGGATTTAATAGTGGTGCAGTTAAATGCTCCCTCTATATCCAGGAATAGCCCTACCGCCAGTTCCCCAGTCGCTTGTGCCTGCTCCAGTTTGTACACCAACCTGTGCAGTGCCGCGTCGACTGACTTACCTGCTTGGTAAGCAAATTGTAACTCGTGGAGGGGCTTCTCTTTCAGTGCCCCGTCCCTTATGTGCCTGTCCATTAGCCTCTCCATTGTCTTCAAAAGAAATGAGGTGAGGCTAATTGGGCGGAATGCACCTGGTTGGTCATAGTCAGCTCTCCCCGGTTTGGGTATGAACACTACCCTTGTCTTCCGCCATGGTATGGGGATGTATCCGAGGGCACAGCATGCCCTCAGGATCTTCGTCACCGGAAGTAGGATTGTATCTAGGCCCCTCTGTAGAAGTGCCGGAAAGATTCCATCCTCTCCTGCGCTTTTAAAAGGGTCAAACCCTCTGATTGCCCATTTAACTCTGGAGGGAGTAACTATTTTAGCCGCAGTGTCCCAGTCCTTACCTTCCCGTGTAACTCGGGCTGGTGGTGGACCGGTGTCATCTGCTTCTAACTTTTTGTAGCCGGGAAAATGTTTCCCCAGCAGTACCTCCAACTCCTCCTCCCAACTGTTGGTAAATCCTCCATCAGATTTTTTGAATGGGCCTTTTGCTGCCCCTGGGTCTTTTGCAAAAATTTTTTGGATTCTTGCAGTCTGTGGGATGGTTTCCACCTCCCCACAGTATTTCTCCCAGGAGCATGTTTTGGCTTTCTGGATTGCCACCTTGTACTCTTTCTGGTATTGCTTGTGGGCATCCAAGTTTCCTGAATTTTTGGCCTTGTTGAAAGCTTGCCTTACTATTTTCCGTAGCTCCTGCAGTCTTCTGCTCCACCACGGTGTTTTGTCCCTGGTACTTGTCTTCAGAGGGCAGCTATTTTCAAATGCCTTTATCATTGAGTCCCTCAGTACTTCTACTGCGTCCTCAATTTCTTCGGGGCAGCCGTATTTAGCTGGGAATCTTGTCATTCCTATATTTAGTTCCTCCGAGTATCTAGTCCAGTCAGTTGCTTTTGGGTTCCTATATGTATCGGTCCCCGTTTTGCTTGTTTCTCCCTCTAGTTTAAATTCTATGTGTCGGTGGTCCGACAGGGATGGTTCATCCGATACTCTCCATCCTGAGACTCTCAATGTTCCTAGGGTCAGGTCTATCACCTCCTGTCTGTTACTTATAACGAAGGTGGGTTCCCTACCTCTATTATGAATCTCAAGGTTCACTGACATCAGGTATTCCAGGAGGTCCTGTCCTCGTTTGTTGATGTCCGTACTCCCCCACACAGTGTGGTGCGAGTAAGCATCTGCTCCGAGTATCAGTTCCCTACCCTTCTCCCTGCATTCCTGGACGAGTCTCGAAATTGAATGGGGTTTCAGTTTCGAACCTAAGTCTCCAAAGAGCGCCCATAAGAATGATGATATTTTCAGAAATACTACTTTTTAAGAATTTAATAACTGATATCGCTTTGGACCATAATTCTTATCACTATTCCCAAATTTCAGCCCGTTTGGTCCCATGGAGCCAGAGAAAATGAGTTTTAAAGTCCAAACCCAAGTCTCAAAATTGCCATATAAAATATGATTTTTCCAGAAATGCAACTTTTTCCATATTTAAAAACTGATATCGCTTTGGACCATAATTCTTATCACTATTACAAAATTTCAGCCCGTTTGGAACCATAGAGCCATAAAAAATGGGTTCAAAACTCCGAACCCAAGTCTCAAAATTGCTATATAAAAAATATGATTTTTCCAGAAATAGAACTATTTTCAGATTTTAAGAGTTATTTCAATTTGGACCATGATTCTGAAAGGGATTCCAAAATTTCAGCCCGTTTGGTTACATAAAGCCTGAAAAAATGGGGTTTCAATTTTGAACCTAATTCTCCAAATAGCGCCAACAAGAATGATGAATTTCCCAGAAATGCTACTTTATAGAGATTTTATAACTGATATCGCTTTGGACATTAATTCTTATCACTATTCCTAAATTTCAGCCCGTTTGGTAGCATAGAGCCAGAGAAAATGAGTTTTAAAGTCCAAACCCTAGTCTCAAAATTGCTATATAAAATATGATTTTTCCAGAAATGCAACTTTTTCCATATTTAAAAACTGATATCGCTTTGGACCATAATTCTTATCACTATTACAAAATTTCAGCCCGTTTGGAACCATAGAGCCATAAAAAATGGGTTCAAAACTCCGAACCCAAGTCTCAAAATTGCTATATAAAAAATATGATTTTTCCAGAAATAGAACTATTTTCAGATTTTAAGAGTTATTTCAATTTGGACCATGATTCTGAAAGGGATTCCAAAATTTCAGCCCGTTTGGTTACATAAAGCCTGAAAAAATGGGGTTTCAATTTTGAACCTAATTCTCCAAATAGCGCCAACAAGAATGATGAATTTCCCAGAAATGCTACTTTATAGAGATTTTATAACTGATATCGCTTTGGACATTAATTCTTATCACTATTCCTAAATTTCAGCCCGTTTGGTAGCATAGAGCCAGAGAAAATGAGTTTTAAAGTCCAAACCCTAGTCTCAAAATTGCTATATAAAATATGATTTTTCCAGAAATGCAACTTTTTCCATATTTAAAAACTGATATCGCTTTGGACCATAATTCTTATCACTATTCCCAAATTTCAGCCCGTTTGGTCCCATGGAGCCAGAGAAAATGAGTTTTAAAGTCCAAACCCAAGTCTCAAAATTGCCATATAAAATATGATTTTTCCAGAAATGCAACTTTTTCCATATTTAAAAACTGATATCGCTTTGGACCATAATTCTTATCAGTATTACAAAATTTCAGCCCGTTTGGAACCATAGAGCCATAAAAAATGGGTTCAAAACTCCGAACCCAAGTCTCAAAATTGCTATATAAAAAATATGATTTTTCCAGAAATAGAACTATTTTCAGATTTTAAGAGTTATTTCAATTTGGACCATGATTCTGAAAGGGATTCCAAAATTTCAGCCCGTTTGGTTACATAAAGCCTGAAAAAATGGGGTTTCAATTTTGAACGTAATTCTCCAAATAGCGCCCACAAGAATGATGAATTTCCCAGAAATGCTACTTTATAGAGAATATATAACTGATATCGCTTTGGACAATAATTCTTATCACTATTCCTAAATTTCAGCCCGTTTGGTACCATAGAGCCAGAGAAAATGAGTTTTAAAGTCCAAACCCAAGTCTTAAAATTGCTATATAAAAAATATGATTTTTCCAGAAATGCAACTTTTTCCATATTTAAAAACTTTTTCCAGAAATGCAACTTTTTCCATATTTAAGAACTGATATCGCTTTGGACCATAATTCTTATCACTATTCCAAAATTTCAGCCCGTTTGGTGACATAAAGTCTGTAAAAATGGGGTTTCAATTTCGAACCTAAGTCTCCAAAGAGCGCCCATAAGAATGATGATATTTTCAGAAATGCTACTTTTTAGAGATTTAATAACTGATATCGCTTTGGACTATAATTCTTTTCACTATTCCTCAATTTCAGCGCGTTTCGTACCATTGAGCCAGAACAATTGAGTTTTAAAGTCCAAACCCATGTCTCAAAATTGCTATATAAAAAATATGATTTTTCCAGAAATGCAACTTTTTCCAGATATAAAGGGTTATTTCAATTTTGACGATGAGTCTGACATAAAGCCTGAAAAAATGGGGTTTCAATTTTGAACCTAATTCTCCAAAGAGCGCCCATAAGAATGATGAATTTACCAGAAATGCTACTTTATAGAGATTTAATAACTGATATCGCTTTGGACCATAATTCTTATCACTATTCCTAAATTTCAGCCCGTTTGGTCCCATAGAGCCAGAGAAAATGAGTTTCAAAGTCCAAACCCAAGTCTCAAAATTGCCATATAAAATATGATTTTTCCAGAAATAGAACTATATTCAGATTTTAAGAGTGATTTCAATTTGGACCATGATTCTGAAAGGGATTCCAAAATTTCAGCCCGTTTGGTGACATAAAGCCTGAAAAAATGGGGTTTCAATTTTGAACCTAATTCTCCAAATAGCGCCCATAAGAATGATGAATTTCCCAGAAATGCTACTTTATAGAGATTTAATAACTGATATCGCTTTGGACCATAATTCATATCACTATTCCTAAATTTCAGCCCGTTTGGTCCCATAGAGCCAGAGAAAATGAGTTTTAAAGTCCAAACCCAAGTCTCAAAATTGCTATATAAAAATATGATTTTTCCAGAAATGCAACTTTTTCCATATTCAAAAACTGATATCGCTGTGGACCATAATTCTTATCACTATTCCAAAATTTCAGCCCGTTTGGTGACATAAAGCCTGAAAAAATGGGGTTTCAAATTCGAACCTAGGTCTCCAAAGAGCGCCCATAAGAATGATGATATTTTCAGAAATGCTACTCTTTAGAGATTTAATAACTAATATCGCTTTGGACCATAATTCTTATCACTATTCCAAAATTTCAGCCCGTTTGGTACCATTGAGCCAGAACAATTGAGTTTTAAAATCCAAACCCCTGTCTCAAAATTGCTATATAAAAAATATGATTCTTCCAGAAATGCAACTTTTTTCCAGATATAAAGCGTTAGTTCAATTTGGACCATGAGTCTGATAGGGATTCCGAATTTTCAGCCCGTTTGGTGACATAAAGCCTGAAAAAATGGGGTTTCAATGTCGAACATGAGTCTCCAAAGAGCGCCCATAAGAATGATGATTTTTCCAGAAATGCAACTTTTTCCAGATATAATGGGTTATTTTAATTTGGACCATGAGTCTGATAGGGATTCCGAATTTTCAGCCCGTTTGGTGACATAAAGCCTGAAAAAATGGGGTTTCAATTTCGAACCTAAGTCTCCAAAGAGCGCCCATAAGAATGATGATATTTTCAGAAATGCTACTCTTTAGAGATTTAATAACTAATATCGCTTTGGACCATAATTCTTATCACTATTCCTAAATTTCAGCCCTTTTGGTACCATAGAGCCTGAAAAAATGGGTTTTAAAGTCCAAACCCAAGTCTCAAAATAGCTACATAAAAAATGTGATTTTTAACGAAATACAACTTTTTCCAGATATAAAGGGTTATTTCAGATAAGACCATGAGACAGATATGGATTCCGAAATTTCAGCCCGTTTGGTGACATAAAACCTGGAAAAATGGGGTTTAAATTTCGTACCTAAGTCTCCAAAGAGCGCCCATAAGAATGATGATATTTTCAGAAATGCTCATTTTTAGAGATTTTATAACTGATATCGCTTTGGACCATAATTTTAATCACTATTCCTCAATTTCAGCCCGTTTGGTACCATAGCGCCAGAAAAAATGGGTTCTAAAGTCCGAACCCAAGTCTCAAAAATGCTATTTAAAAAATATGATTTTTCCAGAAATAAAACTTTTTTCAGATTTAATGAGTTTTTTCAGTTTGGACCATGATTCTGAAAGGGATTTAAAATTTCAGCCCTTTTGGTACCATAGAGCCAGAGAAAATGAGTTTTAAAGTCCAAACCCACGACTCAAAATTGCTATATAAAATATGATTTTTCCAGAAATGCAACTTTTTCCATATTTAATAACTGATATCGCTTTGGACCATTATTCTTATCACTTTTCCTAAATTTCAGCCCGTTTGGTCCCATAGAGCCAGAGAAAATGAGTTTTAAAGTCCAAACCCAAGACTCAAAATTGCTATATAAAATATGATTTTTCCAGAAATGCAACTTTTTCCATATTTAATAACTGATATCGCTTTGGACCATAATTCTTATCACTATTCCAAAATTTCAGCCCGTTTGGTACCATTGAGCCAGAACAATTGAGTTTTGAAATCCAAACCCCTGTCTCAAAATTGCTATATAAAAAATATGATTTTTCCAAAAATGCAACTTTTTCCAGATTTAAAGGGTTATTTCAATTTGGACCATGATTCTGAAAGGGATTTAAAATTTCAGCCCTTTTGGTACCATAGAGCCTGAAAAAATGGGTTCGAAAGTCCGAACCCAAGTCTCAAAATTGCTATTTAAAAATGATGGATTTCCCAGAAATGCTACTTTATAGAGATTTAATAACTGATATCGCTTTGGACCATAATTCTTATCACTATTCCTAAATTTCAGCCCGTTTGGTGACATAAAGCCTAAAAAAATGGGGTTTCAATTTCGAACCTAAGTCTCCAAAGAGCGCCATTAAGAATGATGATATTTTCAGAAATGCTACTTTTTAGAGATTTAAAAACTGATATCGCTTTGGACCATAATTCTTATCACTATTCCAAAATTTCAGCCCGTTTTGTAACATTGAGCCAGAACAATTGAGGTTAAAAGTCCAAACCCCTGTCTCAAAATTGCTATATAAAAAATATGATTTTTCCAGAATTGCAACTTTTTTCCAGATATAAAGGGTTATTTCAATTTGGA
The DNA here is from genome assembly GCA_026573805.1 of Hesperophylax magnus. Classification (NCBI taxonomy): domain Eukaryota; kingdom Metazoa; phylum Arthropoda; class Insecta; order Trichoptera; family Limnephilidae; genus Hesperophylax; species Hesperophylax magnus. The sequence continues at coordinate 88,061 of JAIUSX010000419.1, read as the reverse complement.
CCATGAGTCTGATAGGGATTCCGAATTTGCAGCCCGTTTGGTGACATAAAGCCTAAAAAAATGGGGTTTCAATTTCGAACGTAAGTATCCAAAGAGCGCCCATAAGAATGATGATATTTTCAGAAATACTACTTTTTAGAGATTTAATAACTGATATCGCTTTGGACCATAATTCTTATCACTATTCCTAAATTTCAGCCCGTTTCGTCCCATAGAGCCAGAGAAAATGAGTTTTAAAGTCCAAGCCCAAGTCTCAAAATTGCTATATAAAATATGATTTTTCCAGAAATGCAACTTTTTCCATATTTAAAAACTGATATCGCTTTGAACCATAATTCTTATCACTATTCCTAAATTTCAGCCCGTTTGGTCCCATAGAGCCAGAGAAAATGAGTTTTAAAGTCCAAACCCAAGTGTCAAAATTTCTATATAAAATATGATTTTTCCAGAAATGCAACTTTTTTCCATATTTAAAAACTGATATCGCTTTGGACCATAATTCTTATCACTATTCCTAAATTTCAGCCCGTTTGGTACCATTGAGCCAGAACAATTGAGTTTTGAAATCCAAACCCCTGTCTCAAAATTGCTATATAAAAAATATGATTTTTCCAGAAATGCAACTTTTTCCAGATTTAAAGGGTTATTTCAATTTGGACCATGATTCTGAAAGGGATTTAAAATTTCAGCCCTTTTGGTACCATAGAGCCTGAAAAAATGGGTTCGAAAGTCCGAACCCAAGTCTCAAAATTGCTATTTAAAAATGATGGATTTCCCAGAAATGCTACTTTATAGAGATTTAATAACTGATATCGCTTTGGACCATAATTCTTATCACTATTCCTAAATTTCAGCCCGTTTGGTGACATAAAGCCTAAAAAAATGGGGTTTCAATTTCGAACCTAAGTCTCCAAAGAGCGCCATTAAGAATGATGATATTTTCAGAAATGCTACTTTTTAGAGATTTAAAAACTGATATCGCTTTGGACCATAATTCTTATCACTATTCCAAAATTTCAGCCCGTTTTGTAACATTGAGCCAGAACAATTGAGGTTAAAAGTCCAAACCCCTGTCTCAAAATTGCTATATAAAAAATATGATTTTTCCAGAATTGCAACTTTTTTCCAGATATAAAGGGTTATTTCAATTTGGACCATGAGTCTGATAGGGATTCCGAATTTGCAGCCCGTTTGGTGACATAAAGCCTAAAAAAATGGGGTTTCAATTTCGAACGTAAGTATCCAAAGAGCGCCCATAAGAATGATGATATTTTCAGAAATACTACTTTTTAGAGATTTAATAACTGATATCGCTTTGGACCATAATTCTTATCACTATTCCTAAATTTCAGCCCGTTTCGTCCCATAGAGCCAGAGAAAATGAGTTTTAAAGTCCAAGCCCAAGTCTCAAAATTGCTATATAAAATATGATTTTTCCAGAAATGCAACTTTTTCCATATTTAAAAACTGATATCGCTTTGAACCATAATTCTTATCACTATTCCTAAATTTCAGCCCGTTTGGTCCCATAGAGCCAGAGAAAATGAGTTTTAAAGTCCAAACCCAAGTGTCAAAATTTCTATATAAAATATGATTTTTCCAGAAATGCAACTTTTTTCCATATTTAAAAACTGATATCGCTTTGGACCATAATTCTTATCACTATTCCTAAATTTCAGCCCGTTTGGTCCCATAGAGCCAGAGAAAATGAGTTTTAAAGTCCAAACCCAAGTCTCAAAATTGCTATATAAAATATGATTTTTCCAGAAATGCAACTTTTTCCATATTTAAAAACTGATATCGCTTTGGACCATAATTCTTATCACTATTCCAAAATTTCAGCCCGTTTGGTAACATTGAGCCAGAACAATTGAGGTTTAAAGTCGAAACCCCTGTCTCAAAATTGCTATATAAAATATGATTTTTCCAGAAATGCAACTTTTTCCATATTTAATAACTGATATCGCTTTGGACCATTATTCTTATCACTATTCCTAAATTTCAGCCCGTTTGGTCCCATAGAGCCAGAGAAAATGAGTTTTAAAGTCCAAACCCAAGTCTCAAAATTGCTATATAAAATATGATTTTTCCAGAAATGCTACTTTTCAATATTTAAAAACTGATATCGCTTTGGACCATAATTCTTATCACTATTCCTAAATTTCAGCCCGTTTGGTCCCATAGAGCCAGAGAAAATGAGTTTTAAAGTCCAAACCCACGTCTCAAAATTGCTATATAAAATATGATTTTTCCAGAAATGCAACTTTTTCCATATTTAAAAAGTGATATCGCTTTGGACCATAATTCTTATCACTTTTCCAAAATTTCAGCCCGTTTGGACCCATAGAGCCATAAAAAAATGGGTTCTAAACTCCGAACCCAAGTCTCAAAATTGCTATATAAAAAATATTATTTTTCCAGAAATAGAACTATTTTCAGATTTTAAGAGTGATTTCAGTTTGGACCATGATTCTGAAGAGGATTTAAAATTTCAGCCCTTTTGGTACCATAGAGCCTGAAAAAATGGGTTTGAAAGTCCGAACCCAAGTCTCAAAATTGCTATTTAAAAATGATGAATTTCCCAGAAATGCTACTTTATAGAGATTTAATAACTGATATCGCTTTGGACCATAATTCTTATCACTATTCCTAAATTTCAGCCCGTTTGGTGACATAAAGCCTAAAAAAATGGGGTTTCAATTTCGAACCTAAGTCTCCAAAGAGCGCCCATAAGAATGATGATATTTTCAGAAATACTACTCTTTAGAGATTTAATAACTGATATCGCTTTGGACCATAATTCTTATCACTATTCCAAAATTTCAGCCCGTTTGGAACCATAGAGCGATAAAAAATGGGTTATAAACTCCGAACCCAAGCCTCAAAATTTCTGTATAAAAAATATGATTTTTACAGAAATAGAACTATTTTCAGATTTTAAGAGTGATTTCAATTTGGAACATGATTCTGAAAAGGATTTCAAAATTTCAGCCCGTTTGGTGACATAAAGCCTGAAAAAATGGGGTTTCAATTTTGAACATAAGTCTCCAAAGAGCGCCCATAAGAATGATGATATTTTCAGAAATGCTACTTTATAGAGATTTTATAACTGATATCGCTTTGGACAATAATTTTAATAACTATTCCTAAATTTCAGCCCTTTTGGTACCATAGAGCCTGAAAAAATGGGTTTTAAAGTCCAAACCCAAGTCTCAAAATAGCTACATAAAAAATGTGATTTTTAACGAAATACAACTTTCTCCAGATATAAAGGGTTATTTCAGATAAGACCATGAGTCAGATATGGATTCCGAAATTTCAGCCCGTTTGGTGACATAAAGCCTGAAAAAATGGGGTTTAAATTTCGTACCTAAGTCTCCAAAGAGCGCCCATAAGAATGATGATATTTTCAGAAATGCTCATTTTTAGAGATTTTATAACTGATATCGCTTTGGACCATAATTTTAATCACTATTCCTCAATTTCAGCCCGTTTGGTACCATAGAGCCAGAAAAAATGGGTTCTAAAGTCCGAACCCAAGTCTCAAAAATGCTATTTAAAAAATATGATTTTTCCAGAAATAAAACTTTTTTCAGATTTAATGAGTTTTTTCAGTTTGGACCATGATTCTGAAAGGGATTTAAAATTTCAGCCCTTTTGGTACCATAGAGCCAGAGAAAATGAGTTTTAAAGTCCAAACCCAAGACTCAAAATTGCTATATAAAATATGATTTTTCCAGAAATGCAACTTTTTCCATATTTAATAACTGATATCGCTTTGGACCATAATTCTTATCACTATTCCTAAATTTCAGCCCGTTTGGTCCCATAGAGCCAGAGAAAATGAGTTTTAAAGTCCAAACCCAAGTCTCAAAATTGCTATATAAAATATAATTTTTCCAGAAATGCAACTTTTTCCATATTTAAAAACTGATATCGCTTTGGACCATAATTCTTATCACTATTCCTAAATTTCAGCCCGTTTGGTCCCATAGAACCAGAGAAAATGAGTTTTAAAGTCCAAACCCAAGTCTCAAAATTGCTATATAAAATATGATTTTTCCAGAAATGCAACTTTTTCCATATTTAAAAAGTGATATCGCTTTGGACCATAATTCTTATCACTATTCCAAAATTTCAGCCCGTTTGGACCCATAGAGCCATAAAAAAATGGGTTCTAAACTCCGAACCCAAGTCTCAAAATTGCTATATAAAAAATATTATTTTTCCAGAAATAGAACTATTTTCAGATTTTAAGAGTGATTTGTGTTTGGACCATGATTCTGAAAGGGATTTAAAATTTCAGCCCTTTTGGTACCATAGAGCCTGAAAAAATGGGTTCGAAAGTCCGAACCCAAGTCTCAAAATTGCTATTTAAAAAATATGATTTTTCCAGAAATAAAACTTTCATCAGATTTTGTGAGTGATTTCAGTATGGACCATGATTCTGAAAGGGATTTCAAAATTCCAGCCCGTTTGGAACCATAGAGCCGTAAAAAATGGGTTTAAAAGTCCAAACCCAAGTCTCAAAATAGCTATGTAAAAAATATGATTTTTCCAGAAATAGAACTATTTTCAGATTTTAAGAGTGATTTCAATTTGGACCATGATTCTGAAAGGGATTCTAAAATTTCAGCCCGTTTGGTGACATACAGCCTGAAAAAATGGGGTTTCAATTTTGAACCTTATTCTCCATATAGCGCCCAGAAAAATGATGGATTTCCCAGAAATGCTACTTTATAGAGATTTAATAACTGATATCGCTTTGGACCATAATTCTTATAACTATTCCTAAATTTCAGCCCGTTTGGTGACATAAAGCCTGAAAAAATGGGGTTTCAATTTTGAACATAATTCTCCAAATAGCGCCCATAAGAATGATGAATTTCCCAGAAATGCTACTTTATAGAGATTTAATAACTGATATCGCTTTGGACCATAATTCTTATCACTATTCCTAAATTTCAGCCCGTTTGGTCCCATAGAGCCAGAGAAAATGAGTTTTAAAGTACAAACCCAAGTCTCAAAATTGCTATATAAAAATATGATTTTTCCAGAAATGCAACTTTTTTCCAGATATAAAGGGTTATTTCAATTTAGACCATGAGTCTGATAGGGATTCCGAATTTGCATTCCGTTTGGTGACATAAAGCCTAAAAAATGGGGTTTCAATTTCGAAGCTAAGTCTCCAAAGAGCGCCCATAAGAATGATGATATTTTCAGAAATACTACTCTTTAGAGATTAAATAACTGATATCGCTTTGGACCATAATTCTTATCACTATTCCTAAATTTCAGCCCGTTTGGTCCCATAGAGCCAGAGAAAATGAGTTTTAAAGTCCAAACCCAAGTCTCAAAATTGCTATATAAAATATGATTTTTCCAGAAATGCAACATTTTCCATATTTAAAAACTGATATCGCTTTGGACCATAATTCTTATCACTATTCCTAAATTTCAGCCCGTTTGGTCCCATAGAGCCAGAGAAAATGAGTTTTAAAGTCCAAACCCAAGTCTCAAAATTGCTATATAAAATATGATTTTTCCAGAAATGCAACTTTTTTCATATTTAAAAACTGATATCGCTATGGACCATAATTCTTATCACTATTCCAAAATTTCAGCCCGTTTGGAACCATAGAGCGATAAAAAATGGGTTCTAAACTCCGAACCCAAGTCTCAAAATTTCTATATAAAAAATATGATTTTTACAGAAATAGAACTATTTTCAGATTTTAAGAGTGATTTCAATTTGGAACATGATTCTGAAAAGGATTCCAAAATTTCAGCCCGTTTGGTGACATAAAGCCTGAAAAAATGGGGTTTCAATTTTGAACATAATTTTCCAAATAGCGCCCATAAGAATGATGAATTTCCCAGAAATGCTACTTTATAGAGATTTAATAACTGATATCGCTTTGGACCATAATTCTTATCACTATTCCAAAATTTCAGCCCGTTTGGTCCCATAGAGCCAGAGAAAATGAGTTTTAAAGTACAAACCCAAGTCTCAAAATTGCTATATAAAAATATGATTTTTCCAGAAATGCAACTTTTTCCATATTTAAAAACTGATATCGCTTTGGACCATAATTCTTATCACTATTCCAAAATTTCAGCCCGTTTGGAACCATAGAGCGATAAAAAAATGGGTTCTAAACTCCGAACCCAAGTCTCAAAATTTCTATATAAAAAATATGATTTTTACAGAAATAGAACTATTTTCAGATTTTAAGAGTGATTTCAATTTGGAACATGATTCTGAAAAGGATTCCAAAATTTCAGCCCGTTTGGTGACATAAAGCCTGAAAAAATGGGGTTTCAATTTGAACATAAGTCTCCAAAGAGCGCCCATAAGAATGATGATATTTTCAGAAATGCTACTTTATAGAGATTTTATAACTGATATCGCTTTGGACAATAATTTTAATAACTATTCCTAAATTTCAGCCCTTTTGGTACCATAGAGCCTGAAAAAATGGGTTTTAAAGTCCAAACCCAAGTCTCAAAATAGCTACATAAAAAATGTGATTTTTAACGAAATACAACTTTCTCCAGATATAAAGGGTTATTTCAGATAAGACCATGAGTCAGATATGGATTCCGAAATTTCAGCCCGTTTGGTGACATAAAGCCTGAAAAAATGGGGTTTAAATTTCGTACCTAAGTCTCCAAAGAGCGCCCATAAGAATGATGATATTTTCAGAAATGCTCATTTTTAGAGATTTTATAACTGATATCGCTTTGGACCATAATTTTAATCACTATTCCTCAATTTCAGCCCGTGTGGTACCATAGAGCCAGAAAAAATGGGTTCTAAAGTCCGAACCCAAGTCTCAAAAATGCTATTTAAAAAATATGATTTTTCCAGAAATAAAACTTTTTTCAGATTTAATGAGTTTTTTCAGTTTGGACCATGATTCTGAAAGGGATTTAAAATTTCAGCCCTTTTGGTACCATAGAGCCAGAGAAAATGAGTTTTAAAGTCCAAACCCAAGACACAAAATTGCTATATAAAATATGATTTTTCCAGAAATGCAACTTTTTCCATATTTAATAACTGATATCGCTTTGGACCATAATTCTTATCACTATTCCTAAATTTCAGCCCGTTTGGTCCCATAGAGCCAGAGAAAATGAGTTTTAAAGTCCAAACCCAAGTCTCAAATAAAATATGATTTTTCCAGAAATGCAACTTTTTCCATATTTAAAAACTGATATCGCTTTGGACCATAATTCTTATCACTATTCCTAAATTTCAGCCCGTTTGGAACCATAGAGCGATAAAAAATGGGTTCTAAACTCCGAACCCAAGTCTCAAAATTTCTATATAAAAAATATGATTTTTACAGAAATAGAACTATTTTCAGATTTTAAGAGTGATTTCAATTTGGAACATGATTCTGAAAAGGATTCCAAAATTTCAGCCCGTTTGGTGACATAAAGCCTGAAAAAATGGGGTTTCAATTTTGAACATAAGTCTCCAAAGAGCGCCCATAAGAATGATGATATTTTCAGAAATGCTACTTTATAGAGATTTTATAACTGATATCGCTTTGGACAATAATTTTAATAACTATTCCTAAATTTCAGCCCTTTTGGTACCATAGAGCCTGAAAAAATGGGTTTTAAAGTCCAAACCCAAGTCTCAAAATAGCTACATAAAAAATGTGATTTTTAACGAAATACAACTTTCTCCAGATATAAAGGGTTATTTCAGATAAGACCATGAGTCAGATATGGATTCCGAAATTTCAGCCCGTTTGGTGACATAAAGCCTGAAAAAATGGGGTTTAAATTTCGTACCTAAGTCTCCAAAGAGCGCCCATAAGAATGATGATATTTTCAGAAATGCTCATTTTTAGAGATTTTATAACTGATATCGCTTTGGACCATAATTTTAATCACTATTCCTCAATTTCAGCCCGTGTGGTACCATAGAGCCAGAAAAAATGGGTTCTAAAGTCCGAACCCAAGTCTCAAAAATGCTATTTAAAAAATATGATTTTTCCAGAAATAAAACTTTTTTCAGATTTAATGAGTTTTTTCAGTTTGGACCATGATTCTGAAAGGGATTTAAAATTTCAGCCCTTTTGGTACCATAGAGCCAGAGAAATGAGTTTTAAAGTCCAAACCCAAGACACAAAATTGCTATATAAAATATGATTTTTCCAGAAATGCAACTTTTTCCATATTAATAACTGATATCGCTTTGGACCATAATTCTTATCACTATTCCTAAATTTCAGCCCGTTTGGTCCCATAGAGCCAGAGAAAATGAGTTTTAAAGTCCAAACCCAAGTCTCAAAATTGCTATATAAAATATGATTTTTCCAGAAATGCAACTTTTTCCATATTTAAAAACTGATATCGCTTTGGACCATAATTCTTATCACTATTCCTAAATTTCAGCCCGTTTGGTCCCATAGAGCCAGAGAAAATGAGTTTTAAAGTCCAAACCCAAGTCTCAAAATTGCTATATAAAATATGATTTTTCCAGAAATGCAACTTTTTCCATATTTAAAAAGTGATATCGCTTTGGACCATAATTCTTATCACTATTCCAAAATTTCAGCCCGTTTGGACCCATAGAGCCATAAAAAAATGGGTTCTAAACTCCGAACCCAAGTCTCAAAATTGCTATATAAAAAATATTATTTTTCCAGAAATAGAACTATTTTCAGATTTTAAGAGTGATTTGTGTTTGGACCATGATTCTGAAAGGGATTTAAAATTTCAGCCCTTTGGTACCATAGAGCCTGAAAAAATGGGTTCGAAAGTCCGAACCCAAGTCTCAAAATTGCTATTTAAAAATATGATTTTTCCAGAAATAAAACTTTCATCAGATTTTGTGAGTGATTTCAGTATGGACCATGATTCTGAAAGGGATTTCAAATTCCAGCCCTTTTGGTACCATAGAGCCGTAAAAAATGGGTTTAAAAGTCCAAACCCAAGTCTCAAAATAGCTATGTAAAAAATATGATTTTTCCAGAAATAGAACTATTTTCAGATTTTAAGAGTGATTTCAATTTGGACCATGATTCTGAAAGGGATTCTAAAATTTCAGCCCGTTTGGTGACATACAGCCTGAAAAAATGGGGTTTCAATTTTGAACCTTATTCTCCATATAGCGCCCATAAAAATGATGGATTTCCCAGAAATGCTACTTTATAGAGATTTAATAACTGATATCGCTTTGGACCATAATTCTTATCACTATTCCTAAATTTCAGCCCGTTTGGTCCCATAGAGCCAGAGAAAATGAGTTTTAAAGTACAAACCCAAGTCTCAAAATTGCTATATAAAAATATGATTTTTCCAGAAATGCAACTTTTTTCCAGATATAAAGGGTTATTTCAATTTAGACCATGAGTCTGATAGGGATTCCGAATTTGCAGCCCGTTTGGTGACATAAAGCCTAAAAAATGGGGTTTCAATTTCGAAGCTAAGTCTCCAAAGAGCGCCCATAAGAATGATGATATTTTCAGAAATACTACTCTTTAGAGATTAAATAACTGATATCGCTTTGGACCATAATTCTTATCACTATTCCTAAATTTCAGCCCGTTTGGTCCCATAGAGCCAGAGAAAATGAGTTTTAAAGTCCAAACCCAAGTCTCAAAATTGCTATATAAAATATGATTTTTCCAGAAATGCAACTTTTTTCCATATTTAAAAACTGATATCGCTTTGGACCATAATTCTTATCACTATTCCAAAATTTCAGCCCGTTTGGAACCATAGAGCGATAAAAAATGGGTTCTAAACTCCGAACCCAAGTCTCAAAATTTCTATATAAAAAATATGATTTTTACAGAAATAGAACTATTTTCAGATTTTAAGAGTGATTTCAATTTGGAACATGATTCTGAAAAGGATTCCAAAATTTCAGCCCGTTTGGTGACATAAAGCCTGAAAAAATGGGGTTTCAATTTTGAACATAAGTCTCCAAAGAGCGCCCATAAGAATGATGATATTTTCAGAAATGCTACTTTATAGAGATTTTATAACTGATATCGCTTTGGACAATAATTTTAATAACTATTCCTAAATTTCAGCCCTTTTGGTACCATAGAGCCTGAAAAAATGGGTTTTAAAGTCCAAACCCAAGTCTCAAAATAGCTACATAAAAAATGTGATTTTTAACGAAATACAACTTTCTCCAGATATAAAGGGTTATTTCAGATAAGACCATGAGTCAGATATGGATTCCGAAATTTCAGCCCGTTTGGTGACATAAAGCCTGAAAAAATGGGGTTTAAATTTCGTACCTAAGTCTCCAAAGAGCGCCCATAAGAATGATGATATTTTCAGAAATGCTCATTTTTAGAGATTTTATAACTGATATCGCTTTGGACCATAATTTTAATCACTATTCCTCAATTTCAGCCCGTGTGGTACCATAGAGCCAGAAAAAATGGGTTCTAAAGTCCGAACCCAAGTCTCAAAAATGCTATTTAAAAAATATGATTTTTCCAGAAATAAAACTTTTTTCAGATTTAATGAGTTTTTTCAGTTTGGACCATGATTCTGAAAGGGATTTAAAATTTCAGCCCTTTTGGTACCATAGAGCCAGAGAAAATGAGTTTAAAGTCCAAACCCAAGACACAAAATTGCTATATAAAATATGATTTTTCCAGAAATGCAACTTTTTCCATATTTAAAAACTGATATCGCTTTGGACCATAATTCTTATCACTATTCCTAAATTTCAGCCCGTTTGGTCCCATAGAGCCAGAGAAAATGAGTTTTAAAGTCCAAACCCAAGTCTCAAAATTGCTATATAAAATATGATTTTTCCAGAAATGCAACTTTTTCCATATTTAAAAAGTGATATCGCTTTGGACCATAATTCTTATCACTATTCCAAAATTTCAGCCCGTTTGGACCCATAGAGCCATAAAAAAATGGGTTCTAAACTCCGAACCCAAGTCTCAAAATTGCTATATAAAAAATATTATTTTTCCAGAAATAGAACTATTTTCAGATTTTAAGAGTGATTTGTGTTTGGACCATGATTCTGAAAGGGATTTAAAATTTCAGCCCTTTTGGTACCATAGAGCCTGAAAAAATGGGTTCGAAAGTCCGAACCCAAGTCTCAAAATTGCTATTTAAAAAATATGATTTTTCCAGAAATAAAACTTTCATCAGATTTTGTGAGTGATTTCAGTATGGACCATGATTCTGAAAGGGATTTCAAAATTCCAGCCCGTTTGGAACCATAGAGCCGTAAAAAATGGGTTTAAAAGTCCAAACCCAAGTCTCAAAATAGCTATGTAAAAAATATGATTTTTCCAGAAATAGAACTATTTTCAGATTTTAAGAGTGATTTCAATTTGGACCATGATTCTGAAAGGGATTCTAAAATTTCAGCCCGTTTGGTGACATACAGCCTGAAAAAATGGGGTTTCAATTTTGAACCTTATTCTCCATATAGCGCCCAGAAAAATGATGGATTTCCCAGAAATGCTACTTTATAGAGATTTAATAACTGATATCGCTTTGGACCATAATTCTTATAACTATTCCTAAATTTCAGCCCGTTTGGTGACATAAAGCCTGAAAAAATGGGGTTTCAATTTTGAACATAATTCTCCAAATAGCGCCCATAAGAATGATGAATTTCCCAGAAATGCTACTTTATAGAGATTTAATAACTGATATCGCTTTGGACCATAATTCTTATCACTATTCCTAAATTTCAGCCCGTTTGGTCCCATAGAGCCAGAGAAAATGAGTTTTAAAGTACAAACCCAAGTCTCAAAATTGCTATATAAAAATATGATTTTTCCAGAAATGCAACTTTTTTCCAGATATAAAGGGTTATTTCAATTTAGACCATGAGTCTGATAGGGATTCCGAATTTGCATTCCGTTTGGTGACATAAAGCCTAAAAAATGGGGTTTCAATTTCGAAGCTAAGTCTCCAAAGAGCGCCCATAAGAATGATGATATTTTCAGAAATACTACTCTTTAGAGATTAAATAACTGATATCGCTTTGGACCATAATTCTTATCACTATTCCTAAATTTCAGCCCGTTTGGTCCCATAGAGCCAGAGAAAATGAGTTTTAAAGTCCAAACCCAAGTCTCAAAATTGCTATATAAAATATGATTTTTCCAGAAATGCAACTTTTTTCCATATTTAAAAACTGATATCGCTTTGGACCATAATTCTTATCACTATTCCTAAATTTCAGCCCGTTTGGTCCCATAGAGCCAGAGAAAATGAGTTTTAAAGTCCAAACCCAAGTCTCAAAATTGCTATATAAAATATGATTTTTCCAGAAATGCAACTTTTTTCATATTTAAAAACTGATATCGCTATGGACCATAATTCTTATCACTATTCCAAAATTTCAGCCCGTTTGGAACCATAGAGCGATAAAAAATGGGTTCTAAACTCCGAACCCAAGTCTCAAAATTTCTATATAAAAAATATGATTTTTACAGAAATAGAACTATTTTCAGATTTTAAGAGTGATTTCAATTTGGAACATGATTCTGAAAAGGATTCCAAAATTTCAGCCCGTTTGGTGACATAAAGCCTGAAAAAATGGGGTTTCAATCTTGAACATAATTTTCCAAATAGCGCCCATAAGAATGATGAATTTCCCAGAAATGCTACTTTATAGAGATTTAATAACTGATATCGCTTTGGACCATAATTCTTATCACTATTCCAAAATTTCAGCCCGTTTGGTCCCATAGAGCCAGAGAAAATGAGTTTTAAAGTACAAACCCAAGTCTCAAAATTGCTATATAAAAATATGATTTTTCCAGAAATGCAACTTTTTCCATATTTAAAAACTGATATCGCTTTGGACCATAATTCTTATCACTATTCCAAAATTTCAGCCCGTTTGGAACCATAGAGCGATAAAAAATGGGTTCTAAACTCCGAACCCAAGTCTCAAAATTTCTATATAAAAAATATGATTTTTACAGAAATAGAACTATTTTCAGATTTTAAGAGTGATTTCAATTTGGAACATGATTCTGAAAAGGATTCCAAAATTTCAGCCCGTTTGGTGACATAAAGCCTGAAAAAATGGGGTTTCAATTTTGAACATAAGTCTCCAAAGAGCGCCCATAAGAATGATGATATTTTCAGAAATGCTACTTTATAGAGATTTTATAACTGATATCGCTTTGGACAATAATTTTAATAACTATTCCTAAATTTCAGCCCTTTTGGTACCATAGAGCCTGAAAAAATGGGTTTTAAAGTCCAAACCCAAGTCTCAAAATAGCTACATAAAAAATGTGATTTTTAACGAAATACAACTTTCTCCAGATATAAAGGGTTATTTCAGATAAGACCATGAGTCAGATATGGATTCCGAAATTTCAGCCCGTTGGTGACATAAAGCCTGAAAAAATGGGGTTTAAATTTCGTACCTAAGTCTCCAAAGAGCGCCCATAAGAATGATGATATTTTCAGAAATGCTCATTTTTAGAGATTTTATAACTGATATCGCTTTGGACCATAATTTTAATCACTATTCCTCAATTTCAGCCCGTGTGGTACCATAGAGCCAGAAAAAATGGGTTCTAAAGTCCGAACCCAAGTCTCAAAAATGCTATTTAAAAAATATGATTTTTCCAGAAATAAAACTTTTTTCAGATTTAATGAGTTTTTTCAGTTTGGACCATGATTCTGAAAGGGATTTAAAATTTCAGCCCTTTTGGTACCATAGAGCCAGAGAAAATGAGTTTTAAAGTCCAAACCCAAGACACAAAATTGCTATATAAAATATGATTTTTCCAGAAATGCAACTTTTTCCATATTTAATAACTGATATCGCTTTGGACCATAATTCTTATCACTATTCCTAAATTTCAGCCCGTTTGGTCCCATAGAGCCAGAGAAAATGAGTTTTAAAGTCCAAACCCAAGTCTCAAAATTGCTATATAAAATATGATTTTTCCAGAAATGCAACTTTTTCCATATTTAAAAACTGATATCGCTTTGGACCATAATTCTTATCACTATTCCTAAATTTCAGCCCGTTTGGTCCCATAGAGCCAGAGAAAATGAGTTTTAAAGTCCAAACCCAAGTCTCAAAATTGCTATATAAAATATGATTTTTCCAGAAATGCAACTTTTTCCATATTTAAAAAGTGATATCGCTTTGGACCATAATTCTTATCACTATTCCAAAATTTCAGCCCGTTTGGACCCATAGAGCCATAAAAAAATGGGTTCTAAACTCCGAACCCAAGTCTCAAAATTGCTATATAAAAAATATTATTTTTCCAGAAATAGAACTATTTTCAGATTTTAAGAGTGATTTGTGTTTGGACCATGATTCTGAAAGGGATTTAAAATTTCAGCCCTTTTGGTACCATAGAGCCTGAAAAAATGGGTTCGAAAGTCCGAACCCAAGTCTCAAAATTGCTATTTAAAAAATATGATTTTTCCAGAAATAAAACTTTCATCAGATTTTGTGAGTGATTTCAGTATGGACCATGATTCTGAAAGGGATTTCAAAATTCCAGCCCTTTTGGTACCATAGAGCCGTAAAAAATGGGTTTAAAAGTCCAAACCCAAGTCTCAAAATAGCTATGTAAAAAATATGATTTTTCCAGAAATAGAACTATTTTCAGATTTTAAGAGTGATTTCAATTTGGACCATGATTCTGAAAGGGATTCTAAAATTTCAGCCCGTTTGGTGACATACAGCCTGAAAAAATGGGGTTTCAATTTTGAACCTTATTCTCCATATAGCGCCCATAAAAATGATGGATTTCCCAGAAATGCTACTTTATAGAGATTTAATAACTGATATCGCTTTGGACCATAATTCTTATCACTATTCCTAAATTTCAGCCCGTTTGGTCCCATAGAGCCAGAGAAAATGAGTTTTAAAGTACAAACCCAAGTCTCAAAATTGCTATATAAAAATATGATTTTTCCAGAAATGCAACTTTTTTCCAGATATAAAGGGTTATTTCAATTTAGACCATGAGTCTGATAGGGATTCCGAATTTGCAGCCCGTTTGGTGACATAAAGCCTAAAAAATGGGGTTTCAATTTCGAAGCTAAGTCTCCAAAGAGCGCCCATAAGAATGATGATATTTTCAGAAATACTACTCTTTAGAGATTAAATAACTGATATCGCTTTGGACCATAATTCTTATCACTATTCCTAAATTTCAGCCCGTTTGGTCCCATAGAGCCAGAGAAAATGAGTTTTAAAGTCCAAACCCAAGTCTCAAAATTGCTATATAAAATATGATTTTTCCAGAAATGCAACTTTTTTCCATATTTAAAAACTGATATCGCTTTGGACCATAATTCTTATCACTATTCCAAAATTTCAGCCCGTTTGGAACCATAGAGCGATAAAAAATGGGTTCTAAACTCCGAACCCAAGTCTCAAAATTTCTATATAAAAAATATGATTTTTACAGAAATAGAACTATTTTCAGATTTTAAGAGTGATTTCAATTTGGAACATGATTCTGAAAAGGATTCCAAAATTTCAGCCCGTTTGGTGACATAAAGCCTGAAAAAATGGAGTTTCAATTTTGAACATAAGTCTCCAAAGAGCGCCCATAAGAATGATGATATTTTCAGAAATGCTACTTTATAGAGATTTTATAACTGATATCGCTTTGGACCATAATTCTTATCACTATTCCTAAATTTCAGCCCGTTTGGTGACATAAAGCCTGAAAAAATGGGGTTTCAATTTTGAACATAATTCTCCAAATAGCGCCCATAAGAATGATGAATTTCCCAGAAATGCTACTTTATAGAGATTTAATAACTGATATCGCTTTGGACCATAATTCTTATCAGTATTCCTAAATTTCAGCCCGTTTGGTCCCATAGAGCCAGAGAAAATGAGTTTTAAAGTACAAACCCAAGTCTCAAAATTGCTATATAAAATATGATTTTTCCAGAAATGCAACTTTTTCCATATTTAAAAACTGATATCGCTTTGGACCATAATTCTTATCACTATTCCTAAATTTCAGCCCGTTTGGTCCCATAGAGCCAGAGAAAATGAGTTTTAAAGTCCAAACCCAAGTCTCAAAATTGCTATATAAAATATGATTTTTCCAGAAATGCAACTTTTTCCATATTTAAAAAGTGATATCGCTTTGGACCATAATTCTTATCACTATTCCAAAATTTCAGCCCGTTTGGACCCATAGAGCCATAAAAAAATGGGTTCTAAACTCCGAACCCAAGTCTCAAAATTGCTATATAAAAAATATTATTTTTCCAGAAATAGAACTATTTTCAGATTTTAAGAGTGATTTGTGTTTGGACCATGATTCTGAAAGGGATTTAAAATTTCAGCCCTTTTGGTACCATAGAGCCTGAAAAAATGGGTTCGAAAGTCCGAACCCAAGTCTCAAAATTGCTATTTAAAAAATATGATTTTTCCAGAAATAAAACTTTTTTCAGATTTAATGAGTTTTTTCAGTTTGGACCATGATTCTGAAAGGGATTTAAAATTTCAGCCCTTTTGGTACCATAGAGCCAGAGAAAATGAGTTTTAAAGTCCAAACCCAAGACACAAAATTGCTATATAAAATATGATTTTTCCAGAAATGCAACTTTTTCCATATTTAATAACTGATATCGCTTTGGACCATAATTCTTATCACTATTCCTAAATTTCAGCCCGTTTGGTCCCATAGAGCCAGAGAAAATGAGTTTTAAAGTCCAAACCCAAGTCTCAAAATTGCTATATAAAATATGATTTTTCCAGAAATGCAACTTTTTCCATATTTAAAAACTGATATCGCTTTGGACCATAATTCTTATCACTATTCCTAAATTTCAGCCCGTTTGGTCCCATAGAGCCAGAGAAAATGAGTTTTAAAGTCCAAACCCAAGTCTCAAAATTGCTCTATAAAATATGATTTTTCCAGAAATGCAACTTTTTCCATATTTAAAAAGTGATATCGCTTTGGACCATAATTCTTATCACTATTCCAAAATTTCAGCCCGTTTGGACCCATAGAGCCATAAAAAAATGGGTTCTAAACTCCGAACCCAAGTCTCAAAATTGCTATATAAAAAATATTATTTTTCCAGAAATAGAACTATTTTCAGATTTTAAGAGTGATTTGTGTTTGGACCATGATTCTGAAAGGGATTTAAAATTTCAGCCCTTTTGGTACCATAGAGCCTGAAAAAATGGGTTCGAAAGTCCGAACCCAAGTCTCAAAATTGCTATTTAAAAAATATGATTTTTCCAGAAATAAAACTTTCATCAGATTTTGTGAGTGATTTCAGTATGGACCATGATTCTGAAAGGGATTTCAAAATTCCAGCCCTTTTGGTACCATAGAGCCGTAAAAAATGGGTTTAAAAGTCCAAACCCAAGTCTCAAAATAGCTATGTAAAAAATATGATTTTTCCAGAAATAGAACTATTTTCAGATTTTAAGAGTGATTTCAATTTGGACCATGATTCTGAAAGGGATTCTAAAATTTCAGCCCGTTTGGTGACATACAGCTTGAAAAAATGGGGTTTCAATTTTGAACCTTATTCTCCATATAGCGCCCATAAAAATGATGGATTTCCCAGAAATGCTACTTTATAGAGATTTAATAACTGATATCGCTTTGGACCATAATTCTTATCACTATTCCTAAATTTCAGCCCGTTTGGTGACATAAAGCCTGAAAAAATGGGGTTTCAATTTTGAACATAATTCTCCAAATAGCGCCCATAAGAATGATGAATTTCCCAGAAATGCTACTTTATAGAGATTTAATAACTGATATCGCTTTGGACCATAATTCTTATCAGTATTCCTAAATTTCAGCCCGTTTGGTCCCATAGAGCCAGAGAAAATGAGTTTTAAAGTACAAACCCAAGTCTCAAAATTGCTATATAAAATATGATTTTTCCAGAAATGCAACTTTTTTCCATATTTAAAAACTGATATCGCTTTGGACCATAATTCTTATCACTATTCCAAAATTTCAGCCCGTTTGGAACCATAGAGCGATAAAAAATGGGTTCTAAACTCCGAACCCAAGTCTCAAAATTTCTATATAAAAAATATGATTTTTACAGAAATAGAACTATTTTCAGATTTTAAGAGTGATTTCAATTTGGAACATGATTCTGAAAAGGATTCCAAAATTTCAGCCCGTTTGGTGACATAAAGCCTGAAAAAATGGAGTTTCAATTTTGAACATAAGTCTCCAAAGAGCGCCCATAAGAATGATGATATTTTCAGAAATGCTACTTTATAGAGATTTTATAACTGATATCGCTTTGGACAATAATTTTAATAACTATTCCTAAATTTCAGCCCTTTTGGTACCATAGAGCCTGAAAAAATGGGTTTTAAAGTCCAAACCCAAGTCTCAAAATAGCTACATAAAAAATGTGATTTTTAACGAAATACAACTTTCTCCAGATATAAAGGGTTATTTCAGATAAGACCATGAGTCAGATATGGATTCCGAAATTTCAGCCCGTTTGGTGACATAAAGCCTGAAAAAATGGGGTTTAAATTTCGTACCTAAGTCTCCAAAGAGCGCCCATAAGAATGATGATATTTTCAGAAATGCTCATTTTTAGAGATTTTATAACTGATATCGCTTTGGACCATAATTTTAATCACTATTCCTCAATTTCAGCCCGTGTGGTACCATAGAGCCAGAAAAAATGGGTTCTAAAGTCCGAACCCAAGTCTCAAAAATGCTATTTAAAAAATATGATTTTTCCAGAAATAAAACTTTTTTCAGATTTAATGAGTTTTTTCAGTTTGGACCATGATTCTGAAAGGGATTTAAAATTTCAGCCCTTTTGGTACCATAGAGCCAGAGAAAATGAGTTTTAAAGTCCAAACCCAAGACACAAAATTGCTATATAAAATATGATTTTTCCAGAAATGCAACTTTTTCCATATTTAATAACTGATATCGCTTTGGACCATAATTCTTATCACTATTCCTAAATTTCAGCCCGTTTGGTCCCATAGAGCCAGAGAAAATGAGTTTTAAAGTCCAAACCCAAGTCTCAAAATTGCTATATAAAATATGATTTTTCCAGAAATGCAACTTTTTCCATATTTAAAAACTGATATCGCTTTGGACCATAATTCTTATCACTATTCCTAAATTTCAGCCCGTTTGGTCCCATAGAGCCAGAGAAAATGAGTTTTAAAGTCCAAACCCAAGTCTCAAAATTGCTCTATAAAATATGATTTTTCCAGAAATGCAACTTTTTCCATATTTAAAAAGTGATATCGCTTTGGACCATAATTCTTATCACTATTCCAAAATTTCAGCCCGTTTGGACCCATAGAGCCATAAAAAAATGGGTTCTAAACTCCGAACCCAAGTCTCAAAATTGCTATATAAAAAATATTATTTTTCCAGAAATAGAACTATTTTCAGATTTTAAGAGTGATTTGTGTTTGGACCATGATTCTGAAAGGGATTTAAAATTTCAGCCCTTTTGGTACCATAGAGCCTGAAAAAATGGGTTCGAAAGTCCGAACCCAAGTCTCAAAATTGCTATTTAAAAAATATGATTTTTCCAGAAATAAAACTTTCATCAGATTTTGTGAGTGATTTCAGTATGGACCATGATTCTGAAAGGGATTTCAAAATTCCAGCCCTTTTGGTACCATAGAGCCGTAAAAAATGGGTTTAAAAGTCCAAACCCAAGTCTCAAAATAGCTATGTAAAAAATATGATTTTTCCAGAAATAGAACTATTTTCAGATTTTAAGAGTGATTTCAATTTGGACCATGATTCTGAAAGGGATTCTAAAATTTCAGCCCGTTTGGTGACATACAGCTTGAAAAAATGGGGTTTCAATTTTGAACCTTATTCTCCATATAGCGCCCATAAAAATGATGGATTTCCCAGAAATGCTACTTTATAGAGATTTAATAACTGATATCGCTTTGGACCATAATTCTTATCACTATTCCTAAATTTCAGCCCGTTTGGTGACATAAAGCCTGAAAAAATGGGGTTTCAATTTTGAACATAATTCTCCAAATAGCGCCCATAAGAATGATGAATTTCCCAGAAATGCTACTTTATAGAGATTTAATAACTGATATCGCTTTGGACCATAATTCTTATCAGTATTCCTAAATTTCAGCCCGTTTGGTCCCATAGAGCCAGAGAAAATGAGTTTTAAAGTACAAACCCAAGTCTCAAAATTGCTATATAAAAATATGATTTTTCCAGAAATGCAACTTTTTTCCAGATATAAAGGGTTATTTCAATTTAGACCATGAGTCTGATAGGGATTCCGAATTTGCAGCCCGTTTGGTGACATAAAGCCTAAAAAATGGGGTTTCAATTTCGAAGCTAAGTCTCCAAAGAGCGCCCATAAGAATTATGATATTTTCAGAAATACTACTCTTTAGAGATTAAATAACTGATATCGCTTTGGACCATAATTCTTATCACTATTCCTAAATTTCAGCCCGTTTGGTCCCATAGAGCCAGAGAAAATGAGTTTTAAAGTCCAAACCCAAGTCTCAAAATTGCTATATAAAATATGATTTTTCCAGAAATGCAACTTTTTTCCATATTTAAAAACTGATATCGCTTTGGACCATAATTCTTATCACTATTCCTAAATTTCAGCCCGTTTGGTCCCATAGAGCCAGAGAAAATGAGTTTTAAAGTCCAAACCCAAGTCTCAAAATTGCTATATAAAATATGATTTTTCCAGAAATGCAACTTTTTTCATATTTAAAAACTGATATCGCTTTGGACCATAATTCTTATCACTATTCCAAAATTTAAGCCCGTTTGGAACCATAGAGCGATAAAAAATGGGTTCTAAACTCCGAACCCAAGTCTCAAAATTTCTATATAAAAAATATGATTTTTACAGAAATAGAACTATTTTCAGATTTTAAGAGTGATTTCAATTTGGAACATGATTCTGAAAAGGATTCCAAAATTTCAGCCCGTTTGGTGACATAAAGCCTGAAAAAATGGGGTTTCAATTTTGAACATAATTCTCCAAATAGCGCCCATAAGAATGATGAATTTCCCAGAAATGCTACTTTATAGAGATTTAATAACTGATATCGCTTTGGACCATAATTCTTATCACTATTCCAAAATTTCAGCCCGTTTGGTCCCATAGAGCCAGAGAAAATGAGTTTTAAAGTCCAAACCCAAGTCTCAAAATTGCTATATAAAATATGATTTTTCCAGAAATGCAACTTTTTTCATATTTAAAAACTGATATCGCTTTGGACCATAATTCTTATCACTATTCCAAAATTTAAGCCCGTTTGGAACCATAGAGCGATAAAAAATGGGTTCTAAACTCCGAACCCAAGTCTCAAAATTTCTATATAAAAAATATGATTTTTACAGAAATAGAACTATTTTCAGATTTTAAGAGTGATTTCAATTTGGAACATGATTCTGAAAAGGATTCCAAAATTTCAGCCCGTTTGGTGACATAAAGCCTGAAAAAATGGGGTTTCAATTTTGAACATAATTCTCCAAATAGCGCCCATAAGAATGATGAATTTCCCAGAAATGCTACTTTATAGAGATTTAATAACTGATATCGCTTTGGACCATAATTCTTATCACTATTCCAAAATTTCAGCCCGTTTGGTCCCATAGAGCCAGAGAAAATGAGTTTTAAAGTCCAAACCCAAGTCTCAAAATTGCTATATAAAATATGATTTTTCCAGAAATGCAACTTTTTTCCATATTTAAAAACTGATATCGCTTTGGACCATAATTCTTATCACTATTCCTAAATTTCAGCCCGTTTGGTACCATAGCGCCAGAAAAAATGGGTTCTAAAGTCCGAACCCAAGTCTCAAAAATGCTATTTAAAAAATATGATTTTTCCAGAAATAAAACTTTTTTCAGATTTAATGAGTTTTTTCAGTTTGGACCATGATTCTGAAAGGGATTTAAAATTTCAGCCCTTTTGGTACCATAGAGCCAGAGAAAATGAGTTTTAAAGTCCAAACCCACGACTCAAAATTGCTATATAAAATATGATTTTTCCAGAAATGCAACTTTTTCCATATTTAATAACTGATATCGCTTTGGACCATTATTCTTATCACTTTTCCTAAATTTCAGCCCGTTTGGTCCCATAGAGCCAGAGAAAATGAGTTTTAAAGTCCAAACCCAAGACTCAAAATTGCTATATAAAATATGATTTTTCCAGAAATGCAACTTTTTCCATATTTAATAACTGATATCGCTTTGGACCATAATTCTTATCACTATTCCAAAATTTCAGCCCGTTTGGTACCATTGAGCCAGAACAATTGAGTTTTGAAATCCAAACCCCTGTCTCAAAATTGCTATATAAAAAATATGATTTTTCCAGAAATGCAACTTTTTCCAGATTTAAAGGGTTATTTCAATTTGGACCATGATTCTGAAAGGGATTTAAAATTTCAGCCCTTTTGGTACCATAGAGCCTGAAAAAATGGGTTCGAAAGTCCGAACCCAAGTCTCAAAATTGCTATTTAAAAATGATGGATTTCCCAGAAATGCTACTTTATAGAGATTTAATAACTGATATCGCTTTGGACCATAATTCTTATCACTATTCCTAAATTTCAGCCCGTTTGGTGACATAAAGCCTAAAAAAATGGGGTTTCAATTTCGAACCTAAGTCTCCAAAGAGCGCCATTAAGAATGATGATATTTTCAGAAATGCTACTTTTTAGAGATTTAAAAACTGATATCGCTTTGGACCATAATTCTTATCACTATTCCAAAATTTCAGCCCGTTTTGTAACATTGAGCCAGAACAATTGAGGTTAAAAGTCCAAACCCCTGTCTCAAAATTGCTATATAAAAAATATGATTTTTCCAGAATTGCAACTTTTTTCCAGATATAAAGGGTTATTTCAATTTGGACCATGAGTCTGATAGGGATTCCGAATTTGCAGCCCGTTTGGTGACATAAAGCCTAAAAAAATGGGGTTTCAATTTCGAACGTAAGTATCCAAAGAGCGCCCATAAGAATGATGATATTTTCAGAAATACTACTTTTTAGAGATTTAATAACTGATATCGCTTTGGACCATAATTCTTATCACTATTCCTAAATTTCAGCCCGTTTCGTCCCATAGAGCCAGAGAAAATGAGTTTTAAAGTCCAAGCCCAAGTCTCAAAATTGCTATATAAAATATGATTTTTCCAGAAATGCAACTTTTTCCATATTTAAAAACTGATATCGCTTTGAACCATAATTCTTATCACTATTCCTAAATTTCAGCCCGTTTGGTCCCATAGAGCCAGAGAAAATGAGTTTTAAAGTCCAAACCCAAGTGTCAAAATTTCTATATAAAATATGATTTTTCCAGAAATGCAACTTTTTTCCATATTTAAAAACTGATATCGCTTTGGACCATAATTCTTATCACTATTCCTAAATTTCAGCCCGTTTGGTACCATTGAGCCAGAACAATTGAGTTTTGAAATCCAAACCCCTGTCTCAAAATTGCTATATAAAAAATATGATTTTTCCAGAAATGCAACTTTTTCCAGATTTAAAGGGTTATTTCAATTTGGACCATGATTCTGAAAGGGATTTAAAATTTCAGCCCTTTTGGTACCATAGAGCCTGAAAAAATGGGTTCGAAAGTCCGAACCCAAGTCTCAAAATTGCTATTTAAAAATGATGGATTTCCCAGAAATGCTACTTTATAGAGATTTAATAACTGATATCGCTTTGGACCATTATTCTTATCACTATTCCTAAATTTCAGCCCGTTTGGTCCCATAGAGCCAGAGAAAATGAGTTTTAAAGTCCAAACCCAAGTCTCAAAATTGCTATATAAAATATGATTTTTCCAGAAATGCTACTTTTCAATATTTAAAAACTGATATCGCTTTGGACCATAATTCTTATCACTATTCCTAAATTTCAGCCCGTTTGGTCCCATAGAGCCAGAGAAAATGAGTTTTAAAGTCCAAACCCACGTCTCAAAATTGCTATATAAAATATGATTTTTCCAGAAATGCAACTTTTTCCATATTTAAAAAGTGATATCGCTTTGGACCATAATTCTTATCACTTTTCCAAAATTTCAGCCCGTTTGGACCCATAGAGCCATAAAAAAATGGGTTCTAAACTCCGAACCCAAGTCTCAAAATTGCTATATAAAAAATATTATTTTTCCAGAAATAGAACTATTTTCAGATTTTAAGAGTGATTTCAGTTTGGACCATGATTCTGAAGAGGATTTAAAATTTCAGCCCTTTTGGTACCATAGAGCCTGAAAAAATGGGTTTGAAAGTCCGAACCCAAGTCTCAAAATTGCTATTTAAAAATGATGAATTTCCCAGAAATGCTACTTTATAGAGATTTAATAACTGATATCGCTTTGGACCATAATTCTTATCACTATTCCTAAATTTCAGCCCGTTTGGTGACATAAAGCCTAAAAAAATGGGGTTTCAATTTCGAACCTAAGTCTCCAAAGAGCGCCCATAAGAATGATGATATTTTCAGAAATACTACTCTTTAGAGATTTAATAACTGATATCGCTTTGGACCATAATTCTTATCACTATTCCAAAATTTCAGCCCGTTTGGAACCATAGAGCGATAAAAAATGGGTTATAAACTCCGAACCCAAGCCTCAAAATTTCTGTATAAAAAATATGATTTTTACAGAAATAGAACTATTTTCAGATTTTAAGAGTGATTTCAATTTGGAACATGATTCTGAAAAGGATTTCAAAATTTCAGCCCGTTTGGTGACATAAAGCCTGAAAAAATGGGGTTTCAATTTTGAACATAAGTCTCCAAAGAGCGCCCATAAGAATGATGATATTTTCAGAAATGCTACTTTATAGAGATTTTATAACTGATATCGCTTTGGACAATAATTTTAATAACTATTCCTAAATTTCAGCCCTTTTGGTACCATAGAGCCTGAAAAAATGGGTTTTAAAGTCCAAACCCAAGTCTCAAAATAGCTACATAAAAAATGTGATTTTTAACGAAATACAACTTTCTCCAGATATAAAGGGTTATTTCAGATAAGACCATGAGTCAGATATGGATTCCGAAATTTCAGCCCGTTTGGTGACATAAAGCCTGAAAAAATGGGGTTTAAATTTCGTACCTAAGTCTCCAAAGAGCGCCCATAAGAATGATGATATTTTCAGAAATGCTCATTTTTAGAGATTTTATAACTGATATCGCTTTGGACCATAATTTTAATCACTATTCCTCAATTTCAGCCCGTTTGGTACCATAGAGCCAGAAAAAATGGGTTCTAAAGTCCGAACCCAAGTCTCAAAAATGCTATTTAAAAAATATGATTTTTCCAGAAATAAAACTTTTTTCAGATTTAATGAGTTTTTTCAGTTTGGACCATGATTCTGAAAGGGATTTAAAATTTCAGCCCTTTTGGTACCATAGAGCCAGAGAAAATGAGTTTTAAAGTCCAAACCCAAGACTCAAAATTGCTATATAAAATATGATTTTTCCAGAAATGCAACTTTTTCCATATTTAATAACTGATATCGCTTTGGACCATAATTCTTATCACTATTCCTAAATTTCAGCCCGTTTGGTCCCATAGAGCCAGAGAAAATGAGTTTTAAAGTCCAAACCCAAGTCTCAAAATTGCTATATAAAATATAATTTTTCCAGAAATGCAACTTTTTCCATATTTAAAAACTGATATCGCTTTGGACCATAATTCTTATCACTATTCCTAAATTTCAGCCCGTTTGGTCCCATAGAGCCAGAGAAAATGAGTTTTAAAGTCCAAACCCAAGTCTCAAAATTGCTATATAAAATATGATTTTTCCAGAAATGCAACTTTTTCCATATTTAAAAAGTGATATCGCTTTGGACCATAATTCTTATCACTATTCCAAAATTTCAGCCCGTTTGGACCCATAGAGCCATAAAAAAATGGGTTCTAAACTCCGAACCCAAGTCTCAAAATTGCTATATAAAAAATATTATTTTTCCAGAAATAGAACTATTTTCAGATTTTAAGAGTGATTTGTGTTTGGACCATGATTCTGAAAGGGATTTAAAATTTCAGCCCTTTTGGTACCATAGAGCCTGAAAAAATGGGTTCGAAAGTCCGAACCCAAAGTCTCAAAATTGCTATTTAAAAAATATGATTTTTCCAGAAATAAACTTTCATCAGATTTTGTGAGTGATTTCAGTATGGACCATGATTCTGAAAGGGATTTCAAAATTCCAGCCCGTTTGGAACCATAGAGCCGTAAAAAATGGGTTTAAAAGTCCAAACCCAAGTCTCAAAATAGCTATGTAAAAAATATGATTTTTCCAGAAATAGAACTATTTTCAGATTTTAAGAGTGATTTCAATTTGGACCATGATTCTGAAAGGGATTCTAAAATTTCAGCCCGTTTGGTGACATACAGCCTGAAAAAATGGGGTTTCAATTTTGAACCTTATTCTCCATATAGCGCCCAGAAAAATGATGGATTTCCCAGAAATGCTACTTTATAGAGATTTAATAACTGATATCGCTTTGGACCATAATTCTTATAACTATTCCTAAATTTCAGCCCGTTTGGTGACATAAAGCCTGAAAAAATGGGGTTTCAATTTTGAACATAATTCTCCAAATAGCGCCCATAAGAATGATGAATTTCCCAGAAATGCTACTTTATAGAGATTTAATAACTGATATCGCTTTGGACCATAATTCTTATCACTATTCCTAAATTTCAGCCCGTTTGGTCCCATAGAGCCAGAGAAAATGAGTTTTAAAGTACAAACCCAAGTCTCAAAATTGCTATATAAAAATATGATTTTTCCAGAAATGCAACTTTTTTCCAGATATAAAGGGTTATTTCAATTTAGACCATGAGTCTGATAGGGATTCCGAATTTGCATTCCGTTTGGTGACATAAAGCCTAAAAAATGGGGTTTCAATTTCGAAGCTAAGTCTCCAAAGAGCGCCCATAAGAATGATGATGATTTCAGAAATACTACTCTTTAGAGATTAAATAACTGATATCGCTTTGGACCATAATTCTTATCACTATTCCTAAATTTCAGCCCGTTTGGTCCCATAGAGCCAGAGAAAATGAGTTTTAAAGTCCAAACCCAAGTCTCAAAATTGCTATATAAAATATGATTTTTCCAGAAATGCAACTTTTTTCCATATTTAAAAACTGATATCGCTTTGGACCATAATTCTTATCACTATTCCTAAATTTCAGCCCGTTTGGTCCCATAGAGCCAGAGAAAATGAGTTTTAAAGTCCAAACCCAAGTCTCAAAATTGCTATATAAAATATGATTTTTCCAGAAATGCAACTTTTTTCATATTTAAAAACTGATATCGCTATGGACCATAATTCTTATCACTATTCCAAAATTTCAGCCCGTTTGGAACCATAGAGCGATAAAAAATGGGTTCTAAACTCCGAACCCAAGTCTCAAAATTTCTATATAAAAAATATGATTTTTACAGAAATAGAACTATTTTCAGATTTTAAGAGTGATTTCAATTTGGAACATGATTCTGAAAAGGATTCCAAAATTTCAGCCCGTTTGGTGACATAAAGCCTGAAAAAATGGGGTTTCAATCTTGAACATAATTTTCCAAATAGCGCCCATAAGAATGATGAATTTCCCAGAAATGCTACTTTATAGAGATTTAATAACTGATATCGCTTTGGACCATAATTCTTATCACTATTCCAAAATTTCAGCCCGTTTGGTCCCATAGAGCCAGAGAAAATGAGTTTTAAAGTACAAACCCAAGTCTCAAAATTGCTATATAAAAATATGATTTTTCCAGAAATGCAACTTTTTCCATATTTAAAAACTGATATCGCTTTGGACCATAATTCTTATCACTATTCCAAAATTTCAGCCCGTTTGGAACCATAGAGCGATAAAAAATGGGTTCTAAACTCCGAACCCAAGTCTCAAAATTTCTATATAAAAAATATGATTTTTACAGAAATAGAACTATTTTCAGATTTTAAGAGTGATTTCAATTTGGAACATGATTCTGAAAAGGATTCCAAAATTTCAGCCCGTTTGGTGACATAAAGCCTGAAAAAATGGGGTTTCAATTTTGAACATAAGTCTCCAAAGAGCGCCCATAAGAATGATGATATTTTCAGAAATGCTACTTTATAGAGATTTTATAACTGATATCGCTTTGGACAATAATTTTAATAACTATTCCTAAATTTCAGCCCTTTTGGTACCATAGAGCCTGAAAAAATGGGTTTTAAAGTCCAAACCCAAGTCTCAAAATAGCTACATAAAAAATGTGATTTTTAACGAAATACAACTTTCTCCAGATATAAAGGGTTATTTCAGATAAGACCATGAGTCAGATATGGATTCCGAAATTTCAGCCCGTTTGGTGACATAAAGCCTGAAAAAATGGGGTTTAAATTTCGTACCTAAGTCTCCAAAGAGCGCCCATAAGAATGATGATATTTTCAGAAATGCTCATTTTTAGAGATTTTATAACTGATATCGCTTTGGACCATAATTTTAATCACTATTCCTCAATTTCAGCCCGTGTGGTACCATAGAGCCAGAAAAAATGGGTTCTAAAGTCCGAACCCAAGTCTCAAAAATGCTATTTAAAAAATATGATTTTTCCAGAAATAAAACTTTTTTCAGATTTAATGAGTTTTTTCAGTTTGGACCATGATTCTGAAAGGGATTTAAAATTTCAGCCCTTTTGGTACCATAGAGCCAGAGAAAATGAGTTTTAAAGTCCAAACCCAAGACACAAAATTGCTATATAAAATATGATTTTTCCAGAAATGCAACTTTTTCCATATTTAATAACTGATATCGCTTTGGACCATAATTCTTATCACTATTCCTAAATTTCAGCCCGTTTGGTCCCATAGAGCCAGAGAAAATGAGTTTTAAAGTCCAAACCCAAGTCTCAAAATTGCTATATAAAATATGATTTTTCCAGAAATGCAACTTTTTCCATATTTAAAAACTGATATCGCTTTGGACCATAATTCTTATCACTATTCCTAAATTTCAGCCCGTTTGGTCCCATAGAGCCAGAGAAAATGAGTTTTAAAGTCCAAACCCAAGTCTCAAAATTGCTATATAAAATATGATTTTTCCAGAAATGCAACTTTTTCCATATTTAAAAAGTGATATCGCTTTGGACCATAATTCTTATCACTATTCCAAAATTTCAGCCCGTTTGGACCCATAGAGCCATAAAAAAATGGGTTCTAAACTCCGAACCCAAGTCTCAAAATTGCTATATAAAAAATATTATTTTTCCAGAAATAGAACTATTTTCAGATTTTAAGAGTGATTTGTGTTTGGACCATGATTCTGAAAGGGATTTAAAATTTCAGCCCTTTTGGTACCATAGAGCCTGAAAAAATGGGTTCGAAAGTCCGAACCCAAGTCTCAAAATTGCTATTTAAAAAATATGATTTTTCCAGAAATAAAACTTTCATCAGATTTTGTGAGTGATTTCAGTATGGACCATGATTCTGAAAGGGATTTCAAAATTCCAGCCCTTTTGGTACCATAGAGCCGTAAAAAATGGGTTTAAAAGTCCAAACCCAAGTCTCAAAATAGCTATGTAAAAAATATGATTTTTCCAGAAATAGAACTATTTTCAGATTTTAAGAGTGATTTCAATTTGGACCATGATTCTGAAAGGGATTCTAAAATTTCAGCCCGTTTGGTGACATACAGCCTGAAAAAATGGGGTTTCAATTTTGAACCTTATTCTCCATATAGCGCCCATAAAAATGATGGATTTCCCAGAAATGCTACTTTATAGAGATTTAATAACTGATATCGCTTTGGACCATAATTCTTATCACTATTCCTAAATTTCAGCCCGTTTGGTCCCATAGAGCCAGAGAAAATGAGTTTTAAAGTACAAACCCAAGTCTCAAAATTGCTATATAAAAATATGATTTTTCCAGAAATGCAACTTTTTTCCAGATATAAAGGGTTATTTCAATTTAGACCATGAGTCTGATAGGGATTCCGAATTTGCAGCCCGTTTGGTGACATAAAGCCTAAAAAATGGGGTTTCAATTTCGAAGCTAAGTCTCCAAAGAGCGCCCATAAGAATGATGATATTTTCAGAAATACTACTCTTTAGAGATTAAATAACTGATATCGCTTTGGACCATAATTCTTATCACTATTCCTAAATTTCAGCCCGTTTGGTCCCATAGAGCCAGAGAAAATGAGTTTTAAAGTCCAAACCCAAGTCTCAAAATTGCTATATAAAATATGATTTTTCCAGAAATGCAACTTTTTTCCATATTTAAAAACTGATATCGCTTTGGACCATAATTCTTATCACTATTCCAAAATTTCAGCCCGTTTGGAACCATAGAGCGATAAAAAATGGGTTCTAAACTCCGAACCCAAGTCTCAAAATTTCTATATAAAAAATATGATTTTTACAGAAATAGAACTATTTTCAGATTTTAAGAGTGATTTCAATTTGGAACATGATTCTGAAAAGGATTCCAAAATTTCAGCCCGTTTGGTGACATAAAGCCTGAAAAAATGGAGTTTCAATTTTGAACATAAGTCTCCAAAGAGCGCCCATAAGAATGATGATATTTTCAGAAATGCTACTTTATAGAGATTTTATAACTGATATCGCTTTGGACAATAATTTTAATAACTATTCCTAAATTTCAGCCCTTTTGGTACCATAGAGCCTGAAAAAATGGGTTTTAAAGTCCAAACCCAAGTCTCAAAATAGCTACATAAAAAATGTGATTTTTAACGAAATACAACTTTCTCCAGATATAAAGGGTTATTTCAGATAAGACCATGAGTCAGATATGGATTCCGAAATTTCAGCCCGTTTGGTGACATAAAGCCTGAAAAAATGGGGTTTAAATTTCGTACCTAAGTCTCCAAAGAGCGCCCATAAGAATGATGATATTTTCAGAAATGCTCATTTTTAGAGATTTTATAACTGATATCGCTTTGGACCATAATTTTAATCACTATTCCTCAATTTCAGCCCGTGTGGTACCATAGAGCCAGAAAAAATGGGTTCTAAAGTCCGAACCCAAGTCTCAAAAATGCTATTTAAAAAATATGATTTTTCCAGAAATAAAACTTTTTTCAGATTTAATGAGTTTTTTCAGTTTGGACCATGATTCTGAAAGGGATTTAAAATTTCAGCCCTTTTGGTACCATAGAGCCAGAGAAAATGAGTTTTAAAGTCCAAACCCAAGACACAAAATTGCTATATAAAATATGATTTTTCCAGAAATGCAACTTTTTCCATATTTAATAACTGATATCGCTTTGGACCATAATTCTTATCACTATTCCTAAATTTCAGCCCGTTTGGTCCCATAGAGCCAGAGAAAATGAGTTTTAAAGTCCAAACCCAAGTCTCAAAATTGCTATATAAAATATGATTTTTCCAGAAATGCAACTTTTTCCATATTTAAAAACTGATATCGCTTTGGACCATAATTCTTATCACTATTCCTAAATTTCAGCCCGTTTGGTCCCATAGAGCCAGAGAAAATGAGTTTTAAAGTCCAAACCCAAGTCTCAAAATTGCTCTATAAAATATGATTTTTCCAGAAATGCAACTTTTTCCATATTTAAAAAGTGATATCGCTTTGGACCATAATTCTTATCACTATTCCAAAATTTCAGCCCGTTTGGACCCATAGAGCCATAAAAAAATGGGTTCTAAACTCCGAACCCAAGTCTCAAAATTGCTATATAATAAATATTATTTTTCCAGAAATAGAACTATTTTCAGATTTTAAGAGTGATTTGTGTTTGGACCATGATTCTGAAAGGGATTTAAAATTTCAGCCCTTTTGGTACCATAGAGCCTGAAAAAATGGGTTCGAAAGTCCGAACCCAAGTCTCAAAATTGCTATTTAAAAAATATGATTTTTCCAGAAATAAAACTTTCATCAGATTTTGTGAGTGATTTCAGTATGGACCATGATTCTGAAAGGGATTTCAAAATTCCAGCCCTTTTGGTACCATAGAGCCGTAAAAAATGGGTTTAAAAGTCCAAACCCAAGTCTCAAAATAGCTATGTAAAAAATATGATTTTTCCAGAAATAGAACTATTTTCAGATTTTAAGAGTGATTTCAATTTGGACCATGATTCTGAAAGGGATTCTAAAATTTCAGCCCGTTTGGTGACATACAGCTTGAAAAAATGGGGTTTCAATTTTGAACCTTATTCTCCATATAGCGCCCATAAAAATGATGGATTTCCCAGAAATGCTACTTTATAGAGATTTAATAACTGATATCGCTTTGGACCATAATTCTTATCACTATTCCTAAATTTCAGCCCGTTTGGTGACATAAAGCCTGAAAAAATGGGGTTTCAATTTTGAACATAATTCTCCAAATAGCGCCCATAAGAATGATGAATTTCCCAGAAATGCTACTTTATAGAGATTTAATAACTGATATCGCTTTGGACCATAATTCTTATCAGTATTCCTAAATTTCAGCCCGTTTGGTCCCATAGAGCCAGAGAAAATGAGTTTTAAAGTACAAACCCAAGTCTCAAAATTGCTATATAAAAATATGATTTTTCCAGAAATGCAACTTTTTTCCAGATATAAAGGGTTATTTCAATTTAGACCATGAGTCTGATAGGGATTCCGAATTTGCAGCCCGTTTGGTGACATAAAGCCTAAAAAATGGGGTTTCAATTTCGAAGCTAAGTCTCCAAAGAGCGCCCATAAGAATTATGATATTTTCAGAAATACTACTCTTTAGAGATTAAATAACTGATATCGCTTTGGACCATAATTCTTATCACTATTCCTAAATTTCAGCCCGTTTGGTCCCATAGAGCCAGAGAAAATGAGTTTTAAAGTCCAAACCCAAGTCTCAAAATTGCTATATAAAATATGATTTTTCCAGAAATGCAACTTTTTTCCATATTTAAAAACTGATATCGCTTTGGACCATAATTCTTATCACTATTCCTAAATTTCAGCCCGTTTGGTCCCATAGAGCCAGAGAAAATGAGTTTTAAAGTCCAAACCCAAGTCTCAAAATTGCTATATAAAATATGATTTTTCCAGAAATGCAACTTTTTTCATATTTAAAAACTGATATCGCTTTGGACCATAATTCTTATCACTATTCCAAAATTTAAGCCCGTTTGGAACCATAGAGCGATAAAAAATGGGTTCTAAACTCCGAACCCAAGTCTCAAAATTTCTATATAAAAAATATGATTTTTACAGAAATAGAACTATTTTCAGATTTTAAGAGTGATTTCAATTTGGAACATGATTCTGAAAAGGATTCCAAAATTTCAGCCCGTTTGGTGACATAAAGCCTGAAAAAATGGGGTTTCAATTTTGAACATAATTCTCCAAATAGCGCCCATAAGAATGAGGAATTTCCCAGAAATGCTACTTTATAGAGATTTAATAACTGATATCGCTTTGGACCATAATTCTTATCACTATTCCAAAATTTCAGCCCGTTTGGTCCCATAGAGCCAGAGAAAATGAGTTTTAAAGTCCAAACCCAAGTCTCAAAATTGCTATATAAAATATGATTTTTCCAGAAATGCAACTTTTTTCCATATTTAAAAACTGATATCGCTTTGGACCATAATTCTTATCACTATTCCTAAATTTCAGCCCGTTTGGTCCCATAGAGCCAGAGAAAATGAGTTTTAAAGTCCAAACCCAAGTCTCAAAATTGCTATATAAAATATGATTTTTCCAGAAATGCAACTTTTTCCATATTTAAAAACTGATATCGCTTTGGACCATAATTCTTATCACTATTCCAAAATTTCAGCCCGTTTGGAACCATAGAGCGATAAAAAATGGGTTCTAAACTCCGAACCCAAGTCTCAAAATTTCTGTATAAAAAATATGATTTTTACAGAAATAGACCTATTTTCAGATTTTAAGAGTGATTTCAATTTGGAACATGATTCTGAAAAGGATTTCAAAATTTCAGCCCGTTTGGTGACATAAAGCCTGAAAAAATGGGGTTTCAATTTTGAACATAAGTCTCCAAAGAGCGCCATTAAGAATGATGATATTTTCAGAAATGCTACTTTTTAGAGATTTAAAAACTGATATCGCTTTGGACCATAATTCTTATCACTATTCCTAAATTTCAGCCCGTTTGGTGACATAAAGCCTAAAAAAATGGGGTTTCAATTTCGAACCTAAGTCTCCAAAGAGCGCCATTAAGAATGATGATATTTTCAGAAATGCTACTTTTTAGAGATTTAATAACTGATATCGCTTTGGACCATAATTCTTATCACTATTCCTAAATTTCAGCCCGTTTGGTGACATAAAGCCTAAAAAAATGGGGTTTCAATTTCGAACCTAAGTCTCCAAAGAGCGCCATTAAGAATGATGATATTTTCAGAAATGCTACTTTTTAGAGATTTAAAAACTGATATCGCTTTGGACCATAATTCTTATCACTATTCCAAAATATCAGCCCGTTTTGTAACATTGAGCCAGAACAATTGAGGTTTAAAGTCCAAACCCCTGTCTCAAAATTGCTATATAAAAAATATGATTTTTCCAGAAATGCAACTTTTTTCCAGATATAAAGGGTTATTTCAATTTGGACCATGAGTCTGATAGGGATTCCGAATTTGCAGCCCGTTTGGTGACATAAAGCCTAAAAAAATGGGGTTTCAATTTCGAACGTAAGTATCCAAAGAGCGCCCATAAGAATGATGATATTTTCAGAAATACTACTCTTTAGAGATTTAATAACTGATATCGCTTTGGACCATAATTCTTATCACTATTCCTAAATTTCAGCCCGTTTCGTCCCATAGAGCCAGAGAAAATGAGTTTTAAAGTCCAAGCCCAAGTCTCAAAATTGCTATATAAAATATGATTTTTCCAGAAATGCAACTTTTTCCATATTTAAAAACTGATATCGCTTTGAACCATAATTCTTATCACTATTCCTAAATTATAGCCCGTTTGGTCCCATAGAGCCAGAGAAAATGAGTTTTAAAGTCCAAACCCAAGTCTCAAAATTGCTATATAAAATATGATTTTTCCAGAAATGCAACTTTTTTCCATATTTAAAAACTGATATCGCTTTGGACCATAATTCTTATCACTATTCCTAAATTTCAGCCCGTTTGGTCCCATAGAGCCAGAGAAAATGAGTTTGAAAGTCCAAACCCAAGTCTCAAAATTGCTATTTAAAATATGATTTTTCCAGAAATGCAACTTTTTCCATATTTAAAAACTGATATCGCTTTGGACCATAATTCTTATCACTATTCCTAAATTTCAGCCCGTTTGGTCCCATAGAGCCAGAGAAAATGAGTTTTAAAGTCCAAACCCACGTCTCAAAATTGCTATATAAAATATGATTTTTCCAGAAATGCAACTTTTTCGATATTTAAAAAGTGATATCGCTTTGGACCATAATTCTTATCACTTTTCCAAAATTTCAGCCCGTTTGGACCCATAGAGCCATAAAAAAATGGGTTCTAAACTCCGAACCCAAGTCTCAAAATTGCTATATAAAAAATATTATTTTTCCAGAAATAGAACTATTTTCAGATTTTAAGAGTGATTTCAGTTTGGACCATGATTCTGAAAGGGATTTAAAATTTCAGCCCTTTTGGAACCATAGAGCCTGAAAAAATGGGTTCGAAAGTCCAAACCCAAGTCTCAAAATTGCTATTTAAAAATGATGGATTTCCCAGAAATGCTACTTTATAGAGATTTAATAACTGATATCGCTTTGGACCATAATTCTTATCACTATTCCTAAATTTCAGCCCGTTTGGTGACATAAAGCCTAAAAAAATGGGGTTTCAATTTCGAACCTAAGTCTCCAAAGAGCGCCCATAAGAATGATGATATTTTCAGAAATACTACTCTTTAGAGATTTAATAACTGATATTGCTTTGGACCATAATTCTTATCACTATTCCTAAATTTCAGCCCGTTTGGTCCCATAGAGCCAGAGAAAATGAGTTTTAAAGTCCAAACCCAAGTCTCAAAATTGCTATATAAAATATGATTTTTCCAGAAATGCAACTTTTTTCCATATTTAAAAACTGATATCGCTTTGGACCATAATTCTTATCACTATTCCTAAATTTCAGCCCGTTTGGTCCCATAGAGCCAGAGAAAATGAGTTTGAAAGTCCAAACCCAAGTCTCAAAATTGCTATTTAAAATATGATTTTTCCAGAAATGCAACTTTTTCCATATTTAAAAACTGATATCGCTTTGGACCATAATTCTTATCACTATTCCTAAATTTCAGCCCGTTTGGTCCCATAGAGCCAGAGAAAATGAGTTTTAAAGTCCAAACCCACGTCTCAAAATTGCTATATAAAATATGATTTTTCCAGAAATGCAACTTTTTCGATATTTAAAAAGTGATATCGCTTTGGACCATAATTCTTATCACTTTTCCAAAATTTCAGCCCGTTTGGACCCATAGAGCCATAAAAAAATGGGTTCTAAACTCCGAACCCAAGTCTCAAAATTGCTATATAAAAAATATTATTTTTCCAGAAATAGAACTATTTTCAGATTTTAAGAGTGATTTCAGTTTGGACCATGATTCTGAAAGGGATTTAAAATTTCAGCCCTTTTGGAACCATAGAGCCTGAAAAAATGGGTTCGAAAGTCCGAACCCAAGTCTCAAAATTGCTATTTAAAAATGATGGATTTCCCAGAAATGCTACTTTATAGAGATTTAATAACTGATATCGCTTTGGACCATAATTCTTATCACTATTCCTAAATTTCAGCCCGTTTGGTGACATAAAGCCTAATAAAATGGGGTTTCAATTTCGAACCTAAGTCTCCAAAGAGCGCCCATAAGAATGATGATATTTTCAGAAATACTACTCTTTAGAGATTTAATAACTGATATCGCTTTGGACCATAATTCTTATCACTATTCCTAAATTTCAGCCCGTTTGGTCCCATAGAGCCAGAGAAAATGAGTTTTTAAAGTCCAAACCCAAGTCTCAAAATTGCTATATAAAATATGATTTTTCCAGAAATGCAACTTTTTTCCATATTTAAAAACTGATATCGCTTTGGACCATAATTCTTATCACTATTCCTAAATTTCAGCCCGTTTGGTCCCATAGAGCCAGAGAAAATGAGTTTTAAAGTCCAAACCCAAGTCTCAAAATTGCTATATAAAATATGATTTTTCCAGAAATGCAACTTTTTCCATATTTAAAAACTGATATCGCTTTGGACCATAATTCTTATCACTATTCCTAAATTTCAGCCCGTTTGGAACCATAGAGCGATAAAAAATGGGTTCTAAACTCCGAACCCAAGTCTCAAAATTTCTGTATAAAAAATATGATTTTTACAGAAATAGACCTATTTTCAGATTTTAGAGTGATTTCAATTTGGAACATGATTCTGAAAAGGATTTCAAAATTTCAGCCCGTTTGGTGACATAAAGCCTGAAAAAATGGGGTTTCAATTTTGAACATAAGTCTCCAAAGAGCGCCATTAAGAATGATGATATTTTCAGAAATGCTACTTTTTAGAGATTTAAAAACTGATATCGCTTTGACCATTATTCTTATCACTATTCCTAAATTTCAGCCCGTTTGGTGACATAAAGCCTAAAAAAATGGGGTTTCAATTTCGAACCTAAGTCTCCAAAGAGCGCCATTAAGAATGATGATATTTTCAGAAATGCTACTTTTTAGAGATTTAATAACTGATATCGCTTTGGACCATAATTCTTATCACTATTCCTAAATTTCAGCCCGTTTGGTGACATAAAGCCTAAAAAAATGGGGTTTCAATTTCGAACCTAAGTCTCCAAAGAGCGCCATTAAGAATGATGATATTTTCAGAAATGCTACTTTTTAGAGATTTAAAAACTGATATCGCTTTGGACCATAATTCTTATCACTATTCCAAAATTTCAGCCCGTTTTGTAACATTGAGCCAGAACAATTGAGGTTTAAAGTCCAAACCCCTGTCTCAAAATTGCTATATAAAAAATATGATTTTTCCAGAAATGCAACTTTTTTCCAGATATAAAGGGTTATTTCAATTTGGACCATGAGTCTGATAGGGATTCCGAATTTGCAGCCCGTTTGGTGACATAAAGCCTAAAAAAATGGGGTTTCAATTTCGAACGTAAGTATCCAAAGAGCGCCCATAAGAATGATGATATTTTCAGAAATACTACTCTTTAGAGATTTAATAACTGATATCGCTTTGGACCATAATTCTTATCACTATTCCTAAATTTCAGCCCGTTTCGTCCCATAGAGCCAGAGAAAATGAGTTTTAAAGTCCAAGCCCAAGTCTCAAAATTGCTATATAAAATATGATTTTTCCAGAAATGCAACTTTTTCCATATTTAAAAACTGATATCGCTTTGAACCATAATTCTTATCACTATTCCTAAATTTTAGCCCGTTTGGTCCCATAGAGCCAGAGAAAATGAGTTTTAAAGTCCAAACCCAAGTCTCAAAATTGCTATATAAAATATGATTTTTCCAGAAATGCAACTTTTTTCCATATTTAAAAACTGATATCGCTTTGGACCATAATTCTTATCACTATTCCTAAATTTCAGCCCGTTTGGTCCCATAGAGCCAGAGAAAATGAGTTTGAAAGTCCAAACCCAAGTCTCAAAATTGCTATTTAAAATATGATTTTTCCAGAAATGCAACTTTTTCCATATTTAAAAACTGATATCGCTTTGGACCATAATTCTTATCACTATTCCTAAATTTCAGCCCGTTTGGTCCCATAGAGCCAGAGAAAATGAGTTTTAAAGTCCAAACCCACGTCTCAAAATTGCTATATAAAATATGATTTTTCCAGAAATGCAACTTTTTCGATATTTAAAAAGTGATATCGCTTTGGACCATAATTCTTATCACTTTTCCAAAATTTCAGCCCGTTTGGACCCATAGAGCCATAAAAAAATGGGTTCTAAACTCCGAACCCAAGTCTCAAAATTGCTATATAAAAAATATTATTTTTCCAGAAATAGAACTATTTTCAGATTTCAGGAGTGATTTCAGTTTGGACCATGATTCTGAAAGGGATTTAAAATTTCAGCCCTTTTGGAACCATAGAGCCTGAAAAAATGGGTTCGAAAGTCCGAACCCAAGTCTCAAAATTGCTATTTAAAAATGATGGATTTCCCAGAAATGCTACTTTATAGAGATTTAATAACTGATATCGCTTTGGACCATAATTCTTATCACTATTCCTAAATTTCAGCCCGTTTGGTGACATAAAGCCTAAAAAAATGGGGTTTCAATTTCGAACCTAAGTCTCCAAAGAGCGCCCATAAGAATGATGATATTTTCAGAAATACTACTCTTTAGAGATTTAATAACTGATATCGCTTTGGACCATAATTCTTATCACTATTCCTAAATTTCAGCCCGTTTGGTCCCATAGAGCCAGAGAAAATGAGTTTTAAAGTCCAAACCCAAGTCTCAAAATTGCTATATAAAATATGATTTTTCCAGAAATGCAACTTTTTTCCATATTTAAAAACTGATATCGCTTTGGACCATAATTCTTATCACTATTCCTAAATTTCAGCCCGTTTGGTCCCATAGAGCCAGAGAAAATTAGTTTTAAAGTCCAAACCCAAGTCTCAAAATTGCTATATAAAATATGATTTTTCCAGAAATGCAACTTTTTCCATATTTAAAAACTGATATCGCTTTGGACCATAATTCTTATCACTATTCCAAAATTTCAGCCCGTTTGGAACCATAGAGCGATAAAAAATGGGTTCTAAACTCCGAACCCAAGTCTCAAAATTTCTATATAAAAAATATGATTTTTACAGAAATAGACCTATTTTCAGATTTTAAGAGTGATTTCAATTTGGAACATGATTCTGAAAAGGATTTCAAAATTTCAGCCCGTTTGGTGACATAAAGCCTGAAAAAATGGGGTTTCAATTTTGAACATAAGTCTCCAAAGAGCGCCCATAAGAATGATGATATTTTCAGAAATGCTACTTTATAGAGATTTTATAACTGATATCGCTTTGGACAATAATTTTAATAACTATTCCTAAATTTCAGCCCTTTTGGTACCATAGAGCCTGAAAAAATGGGTTTTAAAGTCCAAACCCAAGTCTCAAAATAGCTACATAAAAAATGTGATTTTTAACGAAATACAACTTTTTCCAGATATAAAGGGTTATTTCAGATAAGACCATGAGTCAGATATGGATTCCGAAATTTCAGCCCGTTTGGTGACATAAAGCCTGAAAAAATGGGGTTTAAATTTCGTACCTAAGTTTCCAAAGATCGCCCATAAGAATGATGATATTTTCAGAAATGCTCATTTTTAGAGATTTTATAACTGATATCGCTTTGGACCATAATTTTAATCACTATTCCTCAATTTCAGCCCGTTTGGTACCATAGAGCCAGAAAAAATGGGTTCTAAAGTCCGAACCCAAGTCTCAAAAATGCTATTTAAAAAATATGTTTTTTCCAGAAATAAAACTTTTTTCAGATTTAATGAGTTTTTTCAGTTTGGACCATGATTCTGAAAGGGATTTAAAATTTCAGCCCTTTTGGTACCATAGAGCCAGAGAAAATGAGTTTTAAAGTCCAAACCCAAGACTCAAAATTGCTATATAAAATATGATTTTTCCAGAAATGCAACTTTTTCCATATTTAATAACTGATATCGCTTTGGACCATAATTCTTATCACTATTCCTAAATTTCAGCCCGTTTGGTCCCATAGAGCCAGAGAAAATGAGTTTTAAAGTCCAAACCCAAGTCTCAAAATTGCTATATAAAATATGATTTTTCCAGAAATGCACTTTTTTCCATATTTAAAAACTGATATCGCTTTGGACCATAATTCTTATCACTATTCCTAAATTTCAGCCCGTTTGGTCCCATAGAGCCAGAGAAAATGAGTTTTAAAGTCCAAACCCAAGTCTCAAAATTGCTATATAAAATATGATTTTTCCAGAAATGCAACTTTTTCCATATTTAAAAAGTGATATCGCTTTGGACCATAATTCTTATCACTATTCCAAAATTTCAGCCCGTTTGGACCCATAGAGCCATAAAAAAATGGGTTCTAAACTCCGAACCCAAGTCTCAAAATTGCTATATAAAAAATATTATTTTTCCAGAAATAGAACTATTTTCAGATTTTAAGAGTGATTTGTGTTTGGACCATGATTCTGAAAGGGATTTAAAATTTCATCCCTTTTGGTACCATAGAGCCTGAAAAAATGGGTTCGAAAGTCCGAACCCAAGTCTCAAAATTGCTATTTAAAAAATATGATTTTTCCAGAAATAAAACTTTCATCAGATT
Source organism: Hesperophylax magnus (assembly GCA_026573805.1). Lineage (NCBI taxonomy): Eukaryota > Metazoa > Arthropoda > Insecta > Trichoptera > Limnephilidae > Hesperophylax > Hesperophylax magnus. The sequence goes on along the minus strand of JAIUSX010000419.1, from coordinate 46,782 downwards.
TTGTGAGTGATTTCAGTATGGACCATGATTCTGAAAGGGATTTCAAAATTCCAGCCCTTTTGGTACCATAGAGCCGTAAAAAATGGGTTTAAAAGTCCAAACCCAAGTCTCAAAATAGCTATGTAAAAAATATGATTTTTCCAGAAATAGAACTATTTTCAGATTTTAAGAGTGATTTCAATTTGGACCTTGATTCTGAAAGGGATTCTAAAATTTCAGCCCGTTTGGTGACATACAGCCTGAAAAAATGGGGTTTCAATTTTGAACCTAATTCTCCATATAGCGCCCATAAAAATGATGGATTTCCCAGAAATGCTACTTTATAGAGATTTAATAACTCATATCGCTTTGGACCATAATTCTTATCACTATTCCTAAATTTCAGCCCGTTTGGTGACATAAAGCCTGAAAAAATGGGGTTTCAATTTTGAACATAATTCTCCAAATAGCGCCCATAAGAATGATGAATTTCCCAGAAATGCTACTTTATAGAGATTTAATAACTGATATCGCTTTGGACCATAATTCTTATCACTATTCCTAAATTTCAGCCGTTTGGTCCCATAGAGCCAGAGAAAATGAGTTTTAAAGTACAAACCCAAGTCTCAAAATTGCTATATAAAAATATGATTTTTCCAGAAATGCAACTTTTTTCCAGATATAAAGGGTTATTTCAATTTAGACCATGAGTCTGATAGGGATTCCGAATTTGCAGCCCGTTTGGTGACATAAAGCCTAAAAAAATGGGGTTTCAATTTCGAAGCTAAGTCTCCAAAGAGCGCCCATAAGAATGATGATATTTTCAGAAATACTACTCTTTAGAGATTTAATAACTGATATCGCTTTGGACCATAATTCTTATCACTATTCCTTAATTTCAGCCCGTTTGGTCCCATAGAGCCAGAGAAAATGAGTTTTAAAGTCCAAACCCAAGTCTCAAAATTGCTATATAAAATATGATTTTTCCAGAAATGCAACTTTTTCCATATTTAAAAACTGATATCGCTTTGGACCATAATTCTTATCACTATTCCAAAATTTCAGCCCGTTTGGAACCATAGAGCGATAAAAAATGGGTTCTAAACTCCGAACCCAAGTCTCAAAATTTCTGTATAAAAAATATGATTTTTACAGAAATAGACCTATTTTCAGATTTTAAGAGTGATTTCAATTTGGAACATGATTCTGAAAAGGATTTCAAAATTTCAGCCCGTTTGGTGACATAAAGCCTGAAAAAATGGGGTTTCAATTTTGAACATAAGTCTCCAAAGAGCGCCCATAAGAATGATGATATTTTCAGAAATGCTACTTTATAGAGATTTTATAACTGATATCGCTTTGGACAATAATTTTAATAACTATTCCTAAATTTCAGCCCTTTTGGTACCATAGAGCCTGAAAAAATGGGTTTTAAAGTCCAAACCCAAGTCTCAAAATAGCTACATAAAAAATGTGATTTTTAACGAAATACAACTTTTTCCAGATGTAAAGGGTTATTTCAGATAAGACCATGAGTCAGATATGGATTCCGAAATTTCAGCCCGTTTGGTGACATAAAGCCTGAAAAAATGGGGTTTAAATTTCGTACCTAAGTTTCCAAAGAGCGCCCATAAGAATGATGATATTTTCAGAAATGCTCATTTTTAGAGATTTTATAACTGATATCGCTTTGGACCATAATTTTAATCACTATTCCTCAATTTCAGCCCGTTTGGTACCATAGAGCCAGAAAAAATGGGTTCTAAAGTCCGAACCCAAGTCTCAAAAATGCTATTTAAAAAATATGATTTTTCCAGAAATAAAACTTTTTTCAGATTTAATGAGTTTTTTCAGTTTGGACCATGATTCTGAAAGGGATTTAAAATTTCAGCCCTTTTGGTACCATAGAGCCAGAGAAAATGAGTTTTAAAGTCCAAACCCAAGACTCAAAATTGCTATATAAAATATGATTTTTCCAGAAATGCAACTTTTTCCATATTTAATAACTGATATCGCTTTGGACCATAATTCTTATCACTATTCCTAAATTTCAGCCCGTTTGGTCCCATAGAGCCAGAGAAAATGAGTTTTAAAGTCCAAACCCAAGTCTCAAAATTGCTATATAAAATATGATTTTTCCAGAAATGCAACTTTTTCCATATTTAAAAACTGATATCGCTTTGGACCATAATTCTTATCACTATTCCTAAATTTCAGCCCGTTTGGTCCCATAGAGCCAGAGAAAATGAGTTTTAAAGTCCAAACCCAAGTCTCAAAATTGCTATATAAAATATGATTTTTCCAGAAATGCAACTTTTTCCATATTTAAAAAGTGATATCGCTTTGGACCATAATTCTTATCACTATTCCAAAATTTCAGCCCGTTTGGACCCATAGAGCCATAAAAAAATGGGTTCTAAACTCCGAACCCAAGTCTCAAAATTGCTATATAAAAAATATTATTTTTCCAGAAATAGAACTATTTTCAGATTTTAAGAGTGATTTGTGTTTGGACCATGATTCTGAAAGGGATTTAAAATTTCAGCCCTTTTGGTACCATAGAGCCTGAAAAAATGGGTTCGAAAGTCCGAACCCAAGTCTCAAAATTGCTATTTAAAAAATATGATTTTTCCAGAAATAAAACTTTCATCAGATTTTGTGAGTGATTTCAGTATGGACCATGATTCTGAAAGGGATTTCAAAATTCCAGCCCTTTTGGTACCATAGAGCCGTAAAAAATGGGTTTAAAAGTCCAAACCCAAGTCTCAAAATAGCTATGTAAAAAATATGATTTTTCCAGAAATAGAACTTTTTTCAGATTTTAAGAGTGATTTCAATTTGGACCATGATTCTGAAAGGGATTCTAAAATTTCAGCCCGTTTGGTGACATACAGCCTGAAAAAATGGGGTTTCAATTTTGAACCTAATTCTCCATATAGCGCCCATAAAAATGATGGATTTCCCAGAAATGCTACTTTATAGAGATTTAATAACTGATATCGCTTTGGACCATAATTCTTATCACTATTCCTAAATTTCAGCCCGTTTGGTGACATAAAGCCTGAAAAAATGGGGTTTCAATTTTGAACATAATTCTCCAAATAGCGCCCATAAGAATGATGAATTTCCCAGAAATGCTACTTTATAGAGATTTAATAACTGATATCGCTTTGGACCATAATTCTTATCACTATTCCTAATTTCAGCCCGTTTGGTCCCATAGAGCCAGAGAAAATGAGTTTTAAAGTACAAACCCAAGTCTCAAATTGCTATATAAAAATATGATTTTTCCAGAAATGCAACTTTTTCCATATTCAAAAACTGATATCGCTGTGGACCATAATTCTTATCACTATTCCAAAATTTCAGCCCGTTTGGTGACATAAAGCCTGAAAAAATGGTGTTTCAAATTCGAACCTAAGTCTCCAAAGAGCGCCCATAAAAATGATGATATTTTCAGAAATGCGACTTTTTAGAGATTTAAAAACTGATATCGCTTTGACCATAATTCTTATCACTATTCCAAAATTTCAGCCCGTTTAATACCATTGAGCCAGAACAATTGAGTTTTAAAATCCAAACCCCTGTCTCAAAAATTGCTATATAAAAAATATGATTTTTCCAGAAATGCAACTTTTTCCAGATATAAAGGGTTATTTCAATTTGGACCATGAGTCTGATAGGGATTCCGAATTTTCAGCCCGTTTGGTGACATAAAGCCTGAAAAAATGGGGTTTCAATGTCGAACCTGAGTCTCCAAAGAGCGCCCATAAGAATGATGATTTTTCCAGAAATGCAACTTTTTCCAGATATAAAGGGTTATTTCAATTTGGACCATGAGTCTGATAGGGATTCCGAATTTTCAGCCCGTTTGGTGACATAAAGCCTGAAAAAATGGGTTTCAATTTCGAACCTAAGTCTCCAAAGAGCGCCCATAAGAATGATGATATTTTCAGAAATGCTACTCTTTAGAGATTTAATAACTAATATCGCTTTGGACCATAATTCTTATCACTATTCCTAAATTTCAGCCCGTTTGGTCCCATAGAGCCAGAGAAAATGAGTTTTAAAGTCCAAACCCAAGTCTCAAAATTGCTATTTAAAATATGATTTTTCCAGAAATGCAACTTTTTTTCCATATTTAAAAACTGATATCGCTTTGGACCATAATTCTTATCACTATTCCTAAATTTCAGCCCGTTTGGTCCCATAGAGCCAGAGAAAATGAGTTTTAAAGTACAAACCCAAGTCTCAAAATTGCTATATAAAAATATGATTTTTCCAGAAATGCAACTTTTTCCATATTCAAAAACTGATATCGCTGTGGACCATAATTCTTATCACTATTCCAAAATTTCAGCCCGTTTGGTGACATAAAGCCTGAAAAAATGGGGTTTCAAATTCGAACCTAAGTCTCCAAAGAACGCCCATAAAAATGATGATATTTTCAGAAATGCGACTTTTTAGAGATTTAAAAACTGATATCGCTTTGACCATAATTCTTATCACTATTCCAAAATTTCAGCCCGTTTAATACCATTGAGCCAGAACAATTGAGTTTTAAAATCCAAACCCCTGTCTCAAAATTGCTATATAAAAAATATGATTTTTCCAGAAATGCAACTTTTTCCAGATATAAAGGGTTATTTCAATTTGGACCATGAGTCTGATAGGGATTCCGAATTTTCAGCCCGTTTGGTGACATAAAGCCTGAAAAAATGGGGTTTCAATGTCGAACCTAAGTCTCCAAAGAACGCCCATAAAAATGATGATATTTTCAGAAATGCTACTCTTTAGAGATTTAATAACTAATATCGCTTTGGACCATAATTCTTATCACTATTCCTAAATTTCAGCCCGTTTGGTCCATAGAGCCAGAGAAAATGAGTTTTAAAGTCCAAACCCAAGTCTCAAAATTGCTATTTAAAATATGATTTTCCAGAAATGCAACTTTTTTTCCATATTTAAAAACTGATATCGCTTTGGACCATAATTCTATCACTATTCCTAAATTTCAGCCCGTTTGGTCCCATAGAGCCAGAGAAAATGAGTTTTAAAGTACAAACCCAAGTCTCAAAATTGCTATATAAAAATATGATTTTTCCAGAAATGCAACTTTTTCCATATTCAAAAACTGATATCGCTGTGACCATAATTCTTATCACTATTCCAAAATTTCAGCCCGTTTGGTGACATAAAGCCTGAAAAAATGGTGTTTCAAATTCGAACCTAAGTCTCCAAAGAGCGCCCATAAAAATGATGATATTTTCAGAAATGCGACTTTTTAGAGATTTAAAACTGATATCGCTTTGGACCATAATTCTTATCACTATTCCAAAATTTCAGCCCGTTTAATACCATTGAGCCAGAACAATTGAGTTTTAAAATCCAAACCCCTGTCTCAAAATTGCTATATAAAAAATATGATTTTTCCAGAAATGCAACTTTTTCCAGATATAAAGGGTTATTTCAATTTGGACCATGAGTCTGATAGGGATTCCGAATTTTCAGCCCGTTTGGTGACATAAAGCCTGAAAAAATGGGGTTTCAATGTCGAACCTGAGTCTCCAAAGAGCGCCCATAAGAATGATGATTTTTCCAGAAATGCAACTTTTTCCAGATATAAAGGGTTATTTCAATTTGGACCATGAGTCTGATAGGGATTCCGAATTTTCAGCCCGTTTGGTGACATAAAGCCTGAAAAATGGGGTTTCAATTTCGAACCTAAGTCTCCAAAGAGCGCCCATAAGAATGATGATATTTTCAGAAATGCTACTCTTTAGAGATTTAATAACTAATATCGCTTTGGACCATAATTCTTATCACTATTCCTAAATTTCAGCCCGTTTGGTCCCATAGAGCCAGAGAAAATGAGTTTTAAAGTCCAAACCCAAGTCTCAAAATTGCTATTTAAAATATGATTTTTCCAGAAATGCAACTTTTTTTCCATATTTAAAAACTGATATCGCTTTGGACCATAATTCTTATCACTATTCCTAAATTTCAGCCCGTTTGGTCCCATAGAGCCAGAGAAAATGAGTTTTAAAGTACAAACCCAAGTCTCAAAATTGCTATATAAAAATATGATTTTTCCAGAAATGCAACTTTTTCCATATTCAAAAACTGATATCGCTGTGGACCATAATTCTTATCACTATTCCAAAATTTCAGCCCGTTTGGTGACATAAAGCCTGAAAAAATGGGGTTTCAAATTCGAACCTAAGTCTCCAAGAACGCCCATAAAAATGATGATATTTTCAGAAATGCGACTTTTTAGAGATTTAAAAACTGATATCGCTTTGGACCATAATTCTTATCACTATTCCAAAATTTCAGCCCGTTTAATACCATTGAGCCAGAACAATTGAGTTTTAAAATCCAAACCCCTGTCTCAAAATTGCTATATAAAAAATATGATTTTTCCAGAAATGCAACTTTTTCCAGATATAAAGGGTTATTTCAATTTGGACCATGAGTCTGATAGGGATTCCGAATTTTCAGCCCGTTTGGTGACATAAAGCCTGAAAAAATGGGGTTTCAATGTCGAACCTGAGTCTCCAAAGAGCGCCCATAAGAATGATGATTTTTCCAGAAATGCAACTTTTTCCAGATATAAAGGGTTATTTCAATTTGGACCATGAGTCTGATAGGGATTCCGAATTTTCAGCCCGTTTGGTGACATAAAGCCTGAAAAAATGGGGTTTCAATTTCGAACCTAAGTCTCCAAAGAGCGCCCATAAGAATGATGATATTTTCAGAAATGCTACTCTTTAGAGATTTAATAACTAATATCGCTTTGGACCATAATTCTTATCACTATTCCAAAATTTCAGCCCGTTTGGTACCATTGAGCCAGAACAATTGAGTTTTAAAATCCAAACCCCTGTGTTAAAAATTGCTATATAAAAAATATGATTTTTCCAGAAATGCAACTTTTTTCCAGATATAAAGGGTTAGTTCAATTTGGACCATGAGTCTGATAGGGATTCCGAATTTGCAGCCCGTTTGGTGACATAAAGCCTAAAAAAATGGGGTTTCAATTTCGAACGTAAGTATCCAAAGAGCGCCCATAAGAATGATGATATTTTCAGAAATACTACTTTTTAGAGATTTAATAACTGATATCGCTTTGGACCATAATTCTTATCACTATTCCTAAATTTCAGCCCGTTTCGTCCCATAGAGCCAGAGAAAATGAGTTTTAAAGTCCAAGCCCAAGTCTCAAAATTGCTATATAAAATATGATTTTTCCAGAAATGCAACTTTTTTCCATATTTAAAAACTGATATCGCTTTGGACCATAATTCTTATCACTATTCCTAAATTTCAGCACGTTTGGTCCCATAGAGCCAGAGAAAATGAGTTTTAAAGTCCAAACCCAAGTCTCAAAATTGCTATATAAAATATGATTTTTCCAGAAATGCAACTTTTTCCATATTTAAAAACTGATATCGCTTTGGACCATAATTCTTATCACTATTCCAAAATTTCAGCCCGTTTGGAACCATAGAGCGATAAAAAATGGGTTCTAAACTCCGAACCCAAGTCTCAAAATTTCTATATAAAAAATATGATTTTTACAGAAATAGAACTATTTTCAGATTTTAAGAGTGATTTCAATTCGGAACATGATTCTGAAAAGGATTCCAAAATTTCAGCCCGTTTGGTGACATAAAGCCTGAAAAAATGGGGTTTCAATTTTGAACATAATTCTCCAAATAGCGCCCATAAGAATGATGAATTTCCCAGAAATGCTACTTTATAGAGATTTAATAACTGATATCGCTTTGGACCATAATTCTTATCACTATTCCTAAATTTCAGCCCGTTTGGTCCCATAGAGCCAGAAAAAATGAGTTTTAAAGTACAAACCCAAGTCTCAAAATTGCTATATAAAAATATGATTTTTCCAGAAATGCAACTTTTTCCATATTCAAAAACTGATATCGCTGTGGACCATAATTCTTATCACTATTCCAAAATTTCAGCCCGTTTGGTGACATAAAGCCTGAAAAAATGGGGTTTCAAATTCGAACCTAAGTCTCCAAAGAGCGCCCATAAAAATGATGATATTTTCAGAAATGCGACTTTTTAGAGATTTAAAAACTGATATCGCTTTGGACCATAATTCTTATCACTATTCCAAAATTTCAGCCCGTTTAATACCATTGAGCCAGAACAATTGAGTTTTAAATTCCAAACCCCTGTCTCAAAATTGCTATATAAAAAATATGATTTTTCCAGAAATGCAACTTTTTCCAGATATAAAGGGTTATTTCAATTTGGACCATGAGTCTGATAGGGATTCCGAATTTTCAGCCCGTTTGGTGACATAAAGCCTGAAAAAATGGGGTTTCAATATCGAACCTGAGTCTCCAAAGAGCGCCCATAAGAATGATGATTTTTCCAGAAATGCAACTTTTTCCAGATATAAAGGGTTATTTCAATTTAGACCATGAGTCTGATAGGGATTCCGAATTTTCAGCCCGTTTGGTGACATAAAGCCTGAAAAAATGGGGTTTCAATTTCGAACCTAAGTCTCCAAAGAGCGCCCATAAGAATGATGATATTTTCAGAAATGCTACTCTTTAGAGATTTAATAACTAATATCGCTTTGGACCATAATTCTTATCACTATTCCAAAATTTCAGCCCGTTTGGTACCATTGAGCCAGAACAATTGAGTTTTAAAATCCAAACCCCTGTCTCAAAATTGCTATATAAAAAATATGATTTTTCCAGAAATGCAACTTTTTTCCAGATATAAAGGGTTAGTTTAATTTGGACCATGAGTCTGATAGGGATTCCGAATTTGCAGCCCGTTTGGTGACATAAAGCCTAAAAAAATGGGGTTTCAATTTCGAACGTAAGTATCCAAAGAGCGCCCATAAGAATGATGATATTTTCAGAAATACTACTTTTTAAAGATTTAATATTTGATATCGCTTTGGACCATAATTCTTATCACTATTCCTAAATTTCAGCCCGTTTCGTCCCATAGAGCCAGAGAAAATGAGTTTTAAAGTCCAAGCCCAAGTCTCAAAATTGCTATATAAAATATGATTTTTCCAGAAATGCAACTTTTTCCATATTTAAAAACTGATATCGCTTTGAACCATAATTCTTATCACTATTCCTAAATTTCAGCCCGTTTGGTCCCATAGAGCCAGAGAAAATGAGTTTTTAATTCCAAACCCAAGTCTCAAAATTGCTATATAAAATATGATTTTTCCAGAAATGCAACTTTTTCCATATTTAAAAAGTGATATCGCTTTGGACCATAATTCTTATCACTATTCCAAAATTTCAGCCCGTTTGGAACCATAGAGCCATAAAAAAATGGGTTCTAAACTCCGAACCCAAGTCTCAAAATTGCTATATAAAAAATATGATTTTTCCAGAAATAGAACTATTTTCAGATTTTAAGAGTGATTTCAATTTTGACCATGATTCTGAAAGGGATTCCAAAATTTCAGCCCGTTTGGTGACATAAAGCCTGAAAAAATGGGGTTTCAATTTTGAACCTAATTCTCCAAATAGCGCACATAAGAATGATGAATTTCCCAGAAATGCTACTTTATAGAGATTTTATAACTGATATCGCTTTGGACAATAATTCTTATCACTATTCTTAAATTTCAGCCCTTTTGGTACCATAGAGCCTGAAAATATGGGTTTTAAAGTCCAAACCCACGACTCAAAATTGCTATATAAAATATGATTTTTCCAGAAATGCAACTTTTTCCATATTTATTAACTGATATCGCTTTGGACCATAATTCTTATCACTATTCCTAAATTTCAGCCCGTTTGGTCCCATAGAGCCAGAGAAAATGAGTTTTAAAGTCCAAACCCAAGTCTCAAAATAGCTACATAAAAAATGTGATTTTTAACGAAATACAACTTTTTCCAGATATAAAGGGTTATTTCAGATAAGACCATGAGTCAAATATGGATTCCGAAATTTCAGCCCGTTTGGTGACATAAAGCCTGAAAAAATGGGGTTTAAATTTCGTACCTAAGTCTCCAAAGAGCGCCCATAAGAATGATGATATTTTCAGAAATGCTCATTTTTAGAGATTTTATAACTGATATCGCTTTGGACCATAATTCTTATCACTATTCCTAAATTTCAGCCCGTTTGGTCCCATAGAGCCAGAGAAAATGAGTTTTAAAGTACAAACCCACGACTCAAAATTGCTATATAAAATATGATTTTTCCAGAAATGCAACTTTTTCCATATTTAAAAACTGATATCGCTTTGGACCATAATTCTTATCACTATTCCAAAATTTCAGCCCGTTTGGAACCATAGAGCGATAAAAAATGGGTTCTAAACTCCGAACCCAAGTCTCAAAATTTCTATATAAAAAATATGATTTTTACAGAAATAGAACTATTTTCAGATTTTAAGAGTGATTTCAATTTGGAACATGATTCTGAAAAGGATTCCAAAATTTCAGCCCGTTTGGTGACATAAAGCCTGAAAAAATGGGGTTTCAATTTTGAACATAATTCTCCAAATAGCGCCCATAAGAATGATGAATTTCCCAGAAATGCTACTTTATAGAGATTTAATAACTGATATCGCTTTGGACCATAATTCTTATCACTATTCCTTAATTTCAGCCCGTTTGGTCCCATAGAGCCAGAGAAAATGAGTTTTAAAGTACAAACCCAAGTCTCAAAATTGCTATATAAAAATATGATTTTTCCAGAAATGCAACTTTTTCCATATTCAAAAACTGATATCGCTGTGGACCATAATTCTTATCACTATTCCTAAATTTCAGCCCGTTTGGTGACATAAAGCCTGAACATAATTCTCCAAATAGCGCCCATTGTAACATATTATCGTGGATGGGTGATGAAAGGATAATTGTATTAATTAATGATGGGTCTTTCGATTGTGACATTAATTGGTAAAATTACCGAATACAATTATCTAGTCAACCACGCACACGCAATAATTCAAAGTAGGTAGGTAGTAAAGAGAACTGATAAGGATGATAAAAAAATAGAATACTTTAAATAACAACATACGCTAATTTATTAAAACAATAAATAAAATGTTTAATCAAATAAATAAACATGAGACTCTATCAAATAATTGAACTCAGAGCGTGACAAGAATGTACGTGTAAATAACGCCATCTTGATAAAATTTTGACTAAAGAACATGTGACATTAATGAATTTAAAACACTTAATCTTGTAAAGAATGTCTGAGCGGGCGCCAGCGAGTTATAAAATAACTACGCAAGAAGTTAAAATGAGTAATCCCTATTTAAATTATAAGTACATTGTTAAAAGATATAAGTGAAAAAGACCTTCCGTAGTTTGCACAGTAGACCCTTATTGTTCCAGCGTTGTCCGAACACACCGTAATCCCACGAGTCCAGCAAGCAACTGAAGTCGATGAAGTGACGCTCCGCACTCATAGCTCGAAACAGTCGTGCCAATTGAAGAATGTTGACCAATGATTATCTTAATCGGGTAGGAACTGCCCGTCCAGAAGTACGCACTGCTACATTACCCCCCTTCCAAAGGAAAAAAAATTTTCGGCACGATAATTTTTTTTTTGATATATTCCATATGCCTCCAAATCCAAGTCCAATGAGTGGTAAAGAGTCACAAATGCCGATAATGCCTTAGAAGAAGAGTCCAGCACGTTCTGTAGAAGTCCGTGAAGTGCTCGCTGAGCAAGGATTGAAGCGCCAACACCCAGGAAGTAGAAGGAAGAATTATCGCTGATGGAATATCTGAATGACCCTCTTCTGACATCAGTGAAGAAGATTGAACTTGCTTGGCGAAGATAAAGAGCCCCGATAATTGTATCACCATTCTCCAATGTTGACAACAATGCAATCTTGAGAAGCTGCACCCTCTTTCTGATAGCAGTGAACGGCCAGGTAGTATCCTATTAAACTCATCCCGTAGAAGAATGTTGCTTCCCTGAAGACTCGATCTTGAACAAAATTGCTTCCTCGAAGAATAGATAAAAGTTTGTAAATCTTGAAATTTTGTATTATCTTGAGTTATCTTGACGTGAAGAACCGAAGAGTGATGAAGGCGACTGACTTCCTTGAGGCAAGTGAAAAGAAAGGTATGCTATGCTTGACAAAATGGATTACTGAGCAAGGAATTTAACAACTACTAAAGTGTAAACAAAAACTTGAATAGAATAACAAATGAAAAGATAAACTGTAGTAAAGACTAACAAAATTTATTAAAAAAAAAAAAAATTTTTTTTTTTTATAAAACGAGTCTAGCTAAAAGTGCAAGCTGAGCGCCCAACAAAAGTTAAATTTGAAGCTAAAAGAAAACACTATAAAATGAAAATAATAACGTCTATATCCACATTGAAGTTACTGCCCTCTGTGAGCAGAGATGAAAAATTATAAAGTTATCCCAGAAACAAACCCAAATTCATAATAAGATAGAAGTGAGGGCTCAAACAGAACCATATATTGATGACCCAATATTGACAAAATACAGCTAAGTCCAAATGAAACTGATGCGACTTATCTTGAGCTCAGAGAGAAGCCACAGCAATTGCATGTGAAAACGCATAGTATTTGTTAAAAGAAAATGTAAAAAAAAAATTACTCAATGACATTCTTAATAATATGAACAAATATCAATTTAATAATAAATCAAGCCAAGGACAATAAGAGCAATAAAAGTAAAAAAACTTCATGAAAGGATGCAATTTTTAAATGTTAAAAAAAACTATGATTCTGTAAATCTCAAATAACCTGAGCGAGTGAAAACCCACTAAATTTCAAAATAAATATTAAATAAATAAATAAATTATTAAATTAATTATTATGGCATAAAATTTTTTTAAAAAAATATTTGAAAAGTGTAATCAACAGTGACTAAATCAAAGAAAACACCATGCCAATGGTTTCCTAAAACCAGAGAAAAATAGATTGTTATGAGCATCTGAGGCTATCGCGGAAAACTGCATGAAGTATTTTCTAAATTAATGAATTAAAATAGTCAACCAACACCAAGGCAAACTAAGGTACTAAGGAACAACATATAAAGAACAACCATGCGCACAATTAAAATGACACGAGGACCAAGCTTGGTACAGAACTGTTAAACCGAAATACAGCTTCGTATATGCCATAATTGAAATACAGTATGTCCCTCTAGAAAGGACAAACCGTACCTCAAAACAAGTCGCCATCGCGGACTTAGTTCATTAAAGAACAATTAGTATCATCTCACAAAGTAAAATCAGCTATTAAAAGATCCCTCGAACAGAAAAATAGCACAAAACAGTGGCCAACTGAGATTGTGAACTTCACTGCCCTAGGATAACGTATAAAATGATACAACGGATTCAAATCGTGAGATCACAAAATGTTCAATACAATATAATTGCACTTAAATCCAAAAAAAAATGTGTGGATTCAATGCGTGAGATTAAAAAAACGTCAATCCCCCGCGTTGAATCGGAATGGACACATTACTCCCAAAACACATACTACACATGTACACAAGGACAAAACAAAACTTATACAAAAAAATCCACTCAATGTGAAGACACAAAAATACTAGTCATGTCCTCACAATGAGAGAACACAAGAAAAATTGCAAACCTGAGGGCAAGGCAAGCAATAACCTAATATATAACAAGAGAAAAGGGATTAATTCTCAAATAAAAGTATAACGATTACAACATAAGAAAAAATAGTTCATCAATTAACCCACCCCAAGGTCAGTTAGCTTCTTCTAACTTGATTATATCCTTAACATGAAAAGTTCCCACGGGTTTCCCTGTCATATCCGCTAATTGATAAGCAACCGGCGATATCTTGCAAATAATTTTACTACGTATAAATTTGGGGGCTAATTTTGCTGAAAAGTATCTACCAGCGTCTGACAAAGCAAAGGACCTTCTCCAGACAATGTCCCCAACCTCATATTGAACGTCCCTACGACGCAGATTATATTGAACCTTATTACGTTCGTATGATTGTCTTAAGGACGTGCGAACTTGGGAGAAAATGTCATTTAATTCATGTAAATCAGATGCCCATGAATCGCGTTTAGAGAATCTAATGTCTTCCGCGTTAAAGTCTACACCTTTGTAGTCATTTCCCGAAATTACAATTTCTCTACCAAAATTAAGGAAGAACGGAGTATAGCCTGTGACTTCATGAACAGCCGTGTTTATAGCCAGTTCAATTTCAGGTAGATGGCACGCCCAGGATCTGTGATCAGATCCCACAAAAGAACCCAGGGCTGCTACCAACACCTTGTTTACACGCTCAACAGGGTTATTCTGCGGGTGATATCTGCAATTATAAAACAAGTGACGGATATGAAATTTATTGGCCAGCGCTTTCATGTCACGCGATATATATTGTGGGCCATTATCCAAAACAATCGTATCTGGAACACCGAATTTATAAAAGATATCATTTTCCAAAATTTCCGCAATAACACTACCCGTTGCTTTCCTAAGTGGAAAAAGTCTAGTATACTTGGTAAAGAAATCAGAAACCACTAAAAGGTAAGAATAACCCTTTTTATAAGAATTAGGGTAAGGACCTAATAGATCTGTCGCAATCATTTGCCACGGCCTTTGCACCAGTTTCGGGTCACCCATCAAACCAGGAGGCAGTAAGTTAGAACTTTTATAACGTAAACAAGTATGACATTTACTTACAAAAGACTTCACATCAGCTGCCATTTTTGGCCAGTAGTATTTAAGTTTAATCCTATTTAACGTTTTTAAGATGCCAAAATGTGCACACGAAGGCGGAACGTGATTTTGAACGATGACGTTTTTCCTACACTCTTTTGGGAGAACTTCCTTCCAGTCATAAGACCTGTGAAGAGCCTCCATGCTCTGAATGTGTTTGAAGATGACACCATTGCAAACTTTAAACGCTGGAAATTTTTCCGGATTAGCCAAAATTTTTTCTTTCAAACTTAAGTACCAACGGTCAGAAGTGGAAAAGGACTGATCTAACAAGTCAACATGTAAAGGGTCACGAGACAGTGCGTCCGGAACAATGTTGTCTTTACCGCTCCTATGAATTATTTCAAAATTGAACTGCTGTAGTCTAACCGCCCACCGCGCTAATCTTCCCGACGGAGACTTTAAGTTTGTAAGCCATTTTAGACTATAGTGATCAGTGATCACCTTGACAGGAATAGGCGAACCTTCAATATAACCCCTAAATTTCTCTAGTGCAAAGATCATAGCATTTAACTCCTTCTCGGTTGTGGAGTGATTTTTCTCCTGTGCAGATAGTGATCTGGAAATAAAGGAAATAGGGTGTTCTATACCATTAACGTCAGATTGAGAAAGGACCGCCCCCAAACCGGTGTTCGATGCATCGCAACTAATTGTAAAGGGTTTACTAAAGTCGGGACAGGAGCCTTGACCAGAATATTCTTTAATTTAGTAAAGGCAGCATCAGCCTGTTCATTCCATACAAATTTTTTACCAGCAAACTCCTTTTTGGTTAAATTATGCAAAGGTGCTGCAATTAAAGAAAAATTTAAAATGAACCTTTTGTACCAAGAAAGTATACCGATAAACCTACGCAAGCTCTTTTGCGACGTTGGAATGGGGAAGTCAACGATTGCTTTCACTTTTCCCGGGTCAGTTCTCAACCCATCCTTATCAATCACGAAACCTAGGTATTTAAGAGAGTCACGACAAAAGACTGACTTCTCTACGTTAATAGTCAAACCCGCGGCTTGTAACTTTTGTTTAACCCGTCTTAAAAGATCAATGTGTTCTTCAAAGGTGGAACTAATGATAATTATGTCATCTAGGTAACAAAAAACTTTCCCATCGAACTCCGGACCCAAAACCTTGTCCATTAGCCTCATCATCCGAGAACTCGCACCATGAAGACCAAAAGGCATTGTTACAAAGTGGAATAGGCCTCGTTTAGGGATAGTAAATGCGGTTTTCTCTTTAGAATCTTCCTCTAACGGGATTTGAAAAAAGGCATCATTAAGATCTAAAGTTGATAGATAACGTGCTCCTCCGAGACTATTTAAGATATCAGATATCAACGGTAGACTATAAGCGTCCCGCCGCGAGACCGCGTTGAGCTTTCTACTATCCAAGCAAAGTCTAAAAGAACCATTTTTCTTAGGCACTAAAACAATAGGATTATTCCACGAGCTATTGCTGGGTTCTACTACTCCCAGATTTAATAGTCTGTCAAGTTCTCTGTGAGCTTCCGGCAATAAATGAGGAGATATCGGATAAACACGTTGCTTAATAGGTTGACAATCACCCGTGTCAATAACATGTTTTTCAAGAGACGTTCTACCCAAACGATTACCAGAAAAGGCTTTAAATTCCAGTATAACGTTATTTAAGATTGATTGTTGAGATGAGTTTAAGTTCTCAAAGCTATCTAGTCCTCTTACCTCAGACACGCAACTATTGTCAGAGTCATTAGTCATTAATTTAGTTAACTTGGGACAAATGTTAAAAACTTTCCAAAAGTCGCAACCGAGGATGATGTTAGATTTTATATCTGGCATAACCACAAAATTAAAAATTTTCTTAACATTACCAAGAACTACCGGAACCGCAATTTTGTGAACGCACTCCACAGTATGACCCGTAGCAGAAGTGAGTGAAAATTTTTTCTTAAGAACAGAAAGATTTAACCCTAGATTTAAAAATTGACGATGAAAATTATTACCAATAATTGAGATATGCGAACCAGAGTCAAGAAGGCCAGAAAAGTTGGAACCCAGAACCTGGAAAATGATGTGTGGACGGCCATCCCTTTTAGCCGCACCCACCACCTTCGAGGTCCAAAGGTTCTTGAAGAAAGTTCTGGTTTCCGACAGCACAGCGAGCCGATGCCTGGCGGTGATGTCAGCGAACGGTGTCGACTTGCCGCCCGCAGACAGGACCCCCAGGACATCTAGTTTTTTGCCTGCCGGCAGTTGCATGAAGGCGCCTTCACACCAGGACGGCCACAGCGGAAACATTTCACCTCCCTAGAACTCATATTTGACGGGCTACGTTTACTGAATTCAAAATATTGACGATGATTGCTGAAATTGGGATTATTCTGAGACATTCTGTTATTCCCTCTGCTAAATGCATTATTTGAGGAGGAATGAGAAACATTATTAAAATTACCAGTATTTGCATTTGGCGGGGAAGGTCTGGAATCAGACCGAACGTCTGCAAGTTCAATCATTTTTCCCAATTTTTTCAGACAATTAATGTCCGAGATGACAGAGAGCGATAATTTTTGTATGTATCTCGGTAACATATTACACTGCAATATTTCCAGAATTTCGTCATCAGGTAATTTTGACGACAATTGATTGTTTAAAGTCAAGACCCGCGTTATGAATGAACCCAGGTTCTCTTTTTGTTGCTGGTACGCGGCTCTGATCTGAGCAACTAATCGTCTTTCATGGTCCAGAAGCTCAAATTCTTCCTTTAGAGCAATTACAATATCCGTCCATGACTTGAAAGAAGAACGGTTGACTCTAAACCAGTCTAAAGCATGACCTGAAAAAAGTTCCACCGCAGATGAAAAAAGAGAAGCTGTACTTACGTTCCGAGATATAGACAAATCGTTGACCCGTTCAATGAAATTATGCACGTTCCCAGTACCGTCGAAGGTTAAGTTCCATTTGTGAACCGGAACTGTGTTAGATGCGACCGCCGAATTTGCCGAAGTAGTGCCATCCTCTGGTTTAGACATGATTAACGCACGACTTCTTGTTAAAATGGTCGAATCCGTCATACCTAACTAACAGGGTAGGTAGAAAAAATCATTAGAACATGCAAGCAACAATACAACAACCACAATCACCGCAAAACAAAAAATATAAAATAAGTGTGACGTCAGCGTACTAACAATCACGATAATAAGACGAAAAACGTCATGAGTTGTGCCGGATAAAAAGCTGCGTAAAATGAAAAATTAATAAAATCTCAGTGACACGATGTATTTTGAGCAACACCCGAACATCTACCATGCAAAACGAAAGGTCTTTTTCAAGGGATTATACAAGAAAATTATGAAAAAAAAAATCAGACATCCAATACAAGATTAAAACAATGAAAGAAAAAAAATACTGCATTCATTATTTAGTCAAACTTAGGTTCACCCACAAGGGCTGCCATTTTGTAACATATTATCGTGGATGGGTGATGAAAGGATAATTGTATTAATTAATGATGGGTCTTTCGATTGTGACATTAATTGGTAAAATTACCGAATACAATTATCTAGTCAACCACGCACACGCAATAATTCAAAGTAGGTAGGTAGTAAAGAGAACTGATAAGGATGATAAAAAAATAGAATACTTTAAATAATAACATACGCTAATTTATTAAAACAATAAATAAAATGTTTAATCAAATAAATAAACATGAGACTCTATCAAATAATTGAACTCAGAGCGTGACAAGAATGTACGTGTAAATAACGCCATCTTGATAAAATTTTGACTAAAGAACATGTGACATTAATGAATTTAAAACACTTAATCTTGTAAAGAATGTCTGAGCGGGCGCCAGCGAGTTATAAAATAACTACGCAAGAAGTTAAAATGAGTAATCCCTATTTAAATTATAAGTACATTGTTAAAAGATATAAGTGAAAAAGACCTTCCGTAGTTTGCACAGTAGACCCTCATTGTTCCAGCGTTGTCCGAACACACCGTAATCCCACGAGTCCAGCAAGCAACTGAAGTCGATGAAGTGACGCTCCGCACTCATAGCTCGAAACAGTCGTGCCAATTGAAGAATGTTGACCAATGATTATCTTAATCGGGTAGGAACTGCCCGTCCAGAAGTACGCACTGCTACACCATAAGAATGATGAATTTCCCAGAAATGCTACTTTATAGAGATTTAATAACTGATATCGCTTTGGACCATAATTCTTATC
Organism: Hesperophylax magnus; assembly: GCA_026573805.1. Lineage (NCBI taxonomy): Eukaryota > Metazoa > Arthropoda > Insecta > Trichoptera > Limnephilidae > Hesperophylax > Hesperophylax magnus. Next base: position 27,884 of record JAIUSX010000419.1, on the reverse strand, counting down.
ACTATTCCTAAATTTCAGCCCGTTTGGTCCCATAGAGCCAGAGAAAATGAGTTTTAAAGTACAAACCCACCCGTTTGGTGACATAAAGCCTGAACATAATTCTCCAAATAGCGCCCATAAGAATGATGAATTTCCCAGAAATGCTACTTTATAGAGATTTAATAACTGATATCGCTTTGGACCATAATTCTTATCACTATTCCTAAATTTCAGCCCGTTTGGTCCCATAGAGCCAGAGAAAATGAGTTTTAAAGTACAAACCCACGACTCAAAATTGCTATATAAAATATGATTTTTCCAGAAATGCAACTTTTTCCATATTTAAAAACTGATATCGCTTTGGACCATAATTCTTATCACTATTCCAAAATTTCAGCCCGTTTGGAACCATAGAGCGATAAAAAATGGGTTCTAAACTCCGAACCCAAGTCTCAAAATTTCTATATAAAAAATATGATTTTTACAGAAATAGAACTATTTTCAGATTTTAAGAGTGATTTCAATTTGGAACATGATTCTGAAAAGGATTCCAAAATTTCAGCCCGTTTGGTGACATAAAGCCTGAAAAAATGGGGTTTCAATTTTGAACATAATTCTCCAAATAGCGCCCATAAGAATGATGAATTTCCCAGAAATGCTACTTTATAGAGATTTAATAACTGATATCGCTTTGGACCATAATTCTTATCACTATTCCTTAATTTCAGCCCGTTTGGTCCCATAGAGCCAGAGAAAATGAGTTTTAAAGTACAAACCCAAGTCTCAAAATTGCTATATAAAAATATGATTTTTCCAGAAATGCAACTTTTTCCATATTCAAAAACTGATATCGCTGTGGACCATAATTCTTATCACTATTCCAAAATTTCAGCCCGTTTGGTGACATAAAGCCTGAAAAAATGGGGTTTCAAATTCGAACCTAAGTCTCCAAAGAGCGCCCATAAAAATGATGATATTTTCAGAAATACGACTTTTTAGAGATTTAAAAACTAATATCGCTTTGGACCATAATTCTTATCACTATTCCAAAATTTCAGCCCGTTTAATACCATTGAGCCAGAACAATTGAGTTTTAAAATGCAAACCCCTGTCTCAAAATTGCTATATAAAAAATATGATTTTTCCAGAAATGCAACTTTTTCCAGATATAAAGGGTTATTTCAATTTGGACCATGAGTCTGATAGGGATTCCGAATTTTCAGCCCGTTTGGTGACATAAAGCCTGAAAAAATGGGGTTTCAATTTCGAACCTGAGTCTCCAAAGAGCGCCCATAAGAATGATGATTTTTCCGGAAATGCAACTTTTTCCAGATATAAAGGGTTATTTCAATTTGGACCATGAGTCTGATAGGGATTCCGAATTTTCAGCCCGTTTGGTGACATAAAGCCTGAAAAAATGGGGTTTCAATTTCGAACCTAAGTCTCCAAAGAGCGCCCATAAGAATGATGATATTTTCAGAAATGCTACTCTTTAGAGATTTAATAACTAATAACGCTTTGGACCATAATTCTTATCACTATTCCAAAATTTCAGCCCGTTTGGTAACATTGAGCCAGAACAATTGAGGTTTAAAGTCCAAACCCCTGTCTCAAAATTGCTATATAAAAAATATGATTTTTCCAGAAATGCAACTTTTTTCCAGATATAAAGGGTTATTTCAATTTAGACCATGAGTCTGATAGGGATTCCGAATTTGCAGCCCGTTTGGTGACATAAAGCCTAAAAAAATGGGGTTTCAATTTCGAAGCTAAGTCTCCAAAGAGCGCCCATAAGAATGATGATATTTTCAGAAATACTACTCTTTAGAGATTTAATAACTGATATCGCTTTGGACCATAATTCTTATCACTATTCCTAAATTTCAGCCCGTTTGGTCCCATAGAGCCAGAGAAAATGAGTTTTAAAGTCCAAACCCAAGTCTCAAAATTGCTATATAAAATATGATTTTTCCAGAAATGCAACTTTTTTCCATATTTAAAAACTGATATCGCTTTGGACCATAATTCTTATCACTATTCCTAAATTTCAGCCCGTTTGGTCCCATAGAGCCAGAGAAAATGAGCTTTAAAGTCCAAACCCAAGTCTCAAAATTGCTATATAAAATATGATTTTTCCAGAAATGCAACTTTTTCCATATTTAAAAACTGATATCGCTTTGGACCATAATTCTTATCACTATTCCAAAATTTCAGCCCGTTTGGAACCATAGAGCGATAAAAAATGGGTTCTAAACTCCGAACCCAAGTCTCAAAATTTCTATATAAAAAATATGATTTTTACAGAAATAGAACTATTTTCAGATTTTAAGAGTGATTTCAATTTGGAACATGATTCTGAAAAGGATTCCAAAATTTCAGCCCGTTTGGTGACATAAAGCCTGAAAAAATGGGGTTTCAATTTTGAACATAATTCTCCAAATAGCGCCCATAAGAATGATGAATTTCCCAGAAATGCTACTTTATAGAGATTTAATAACTGATATCGCTTAAGACCATAATTCTTATCACTATTCCTAAATTTCAGCCCGTTTGGTCCCATAGAGCCAGAGAAAATGAGTTTTAAAGTACAAACCCAAGTCTCAAAATTGCTATATAAAAATATGATTTTTCCAGAAATGCAACTTTTTCCATATTCAAAAACTGATATCGCTGTGGACCATAATTCTTATCACTATTCCAAAATTTCAGCCCGTTTGGTGACATAAAGCCTGAAAAAATGGGGTTTCAAATTCGAACCTAAGTCTCCAAAGAGCGCCCATAAAAATGATGATATTTTCAGAAATGCGACTTTTTAGAGATTTAAAAACTGATATCGCTTTGGACCATAATTCTTATCACTATTCCCAAATTTCAGCCCGTTTAATACCATTGAGCCAGAACAATTGAGTTTTAAAATCCAAACCCCTGTCTCAAAATTGCTATATAAAAAATATGATTTTTCCAGAAATGCAACTTTTTCCAGATATAAAGGGTTATTTCAATTTGGACCATGAGTCTGATAGGGATTCCGAATTTTCAGCCCGTTTGGTGACATAAAGCCTGAAAAAATGGGGTTTCAATTTCGAACCTAAGTCTCCAAAGAGCGCCCATAAGAATGATGATATTTCCAGAAATGTTACTCTTTAGAGATTTAATAACTAATATCGCTTTGGACCATAATTCTTATCACTATTCCAAAATTTCAGCCCGTTTGGTACCATTGAGCCAGAACAATTGAGTTTTAAAATCCAAACCCCTGTCTCAAAATTGCTATATAAAAAATATGATTTTTCCAGAAATGCAACTTTTTTCCAGATATAAAGGGTTTGTTCAATTTGGACCATGAGTCTGATAGGGATTCCGAATTTGCAGACCGTTTGGTGACATAAAGCCTAAAAAAATGGGGTTTCAATTTCGAACGTAAGTATCCAAAGAGCGCCCATAAGAATGATGATATTTTCAGAAATACTACTTTTTAGAGATTTAATAACTGATATCGCTTTGGACCATAATTCTTATCACTATTCCTAAATTTCAGCCCGTTTCGTCCCATAGAGCCAGAGAAAATGAGTTTTAAAGTCCAAGCCCAAGTCTCAAAATTGCTATATAAAATATGATTTTTCCAGAAATGCAACTTTTTCCATATTTAAAAACTGATATCGCTTTGAACCATAATTCTTATCACTATTCCTAAATTTCAGCCCGTTTGGTCCCATAGAGCCAGAGAAAATGAGTTTTAAAGTCCAAACCCAAGTCTCAAAATTGCTATATAAAATATGATTTTTCCAGAAATGCAACTTTTTTCCATATTTAAAAACTGATATCGCTTTGGACCATAATTCTTATCACTATTCCTAAATTTCAGCCCGTTTGGTCCCATAGAGCCAGAGAAAATGAGTTTTTAAGTCCAAACCCAAGTCTCAAAATTGCTATATAAAATATGATTTTTCCAGAAATGCAACTTTTTTCCATATTTAAAAACTGATATCGCTTTGGACCATAATTCTTATCACTATTCCTAAATTTCAGCCCGTTTGGTCCCATAGAGCCAGAGAAAATGAGCTTTAAAGTCCAAACCCAAGTCTCAAAATTGCTATATAAAATATGATTTTTCCAGAAATGCAACTTTTTCCATATTTAAAAACTGATATCGCTTTGGACCATAATTCTTATCACTATTCCAAAATTTCAGCCCGTTTGGAACCATAGAGCGATAAAAAATGGGTTCTAAACTCCGAACCCAAGTCTCAAAATTTCTATATAAAAAATATGATTTTTACAGAAATAGAACTATTTTCAGATTTTAAGAGTGATTTCAATTTGGAACATGATTCTGAAAAGGATTCCAAAATTTCAGCCCGTTTGGTGACATAAAGCCTGAAAAAATGGGGTTTCAATTTTGAACATAATTCTCCAAATAGCGCCCATAAGAATGATGAATTTCCCAGAAATGCTACTTTATAGAGATTTAATAACTGATATCGCTTAAGACCATAATTCTTATCACTATTCCTAAATTTCAGCCCGTTTGGTCCCATAGAGCCAGAGAAAATGAGTTTTAAAGTACAAACCCAAGTCTCAAAATTGCTATATAAAAATATGATTTTTCCAGAAATGCAACTTTTTCCATATTCAAAAACTGATATCGCTGTGGACCATAATTCTTATCACTATTCCAAAATTTCAGCCCGTTTGGTGACATAAAGCCTGAAAAAATGGGGTTTCAAATTCGAACCTAAGTCTCCAAAGAGCGCCCATAAAAATGATGATATTTTCAGAAATGCGACTTTTTAGAGATTTAAAAACTGATATCGCTTTGGACCATAATTCTTATCACTATTCCCAAATTTCAGCCCGTTTAATACCATTGAGCCAGAACAATTGAGTTTTAAAATCCAAACCCCTGTCTCAAAATTGCTATATAAAAAATATGATTTTTCCAGAAATGCAACTTTTTCCAGATATAAAGGGTTATTTCAATTTGGACCATGAGTCTGATAGGGATTCCGAATTTTCAGCCCGTTTGGTGACATAAAGCCTGAAAAAATGGGGTTTCAATTTCGAACCTAAGTCTCCAAAGAGCGCCCATAAGAATGATGATATTTCCAGAAATGTTACTCTTTAGAGATTTAATAACTAATATCGCTTTGGACCATAATTCTTATCACTATTCCAAAATTTCAGCCCGTTTGGTACCATTGAGCCAGAACAATTGAGTTTTAAAATCCAAACCCCTGTCTCAAAATTGCTATATAAAAAATATGATTTTTCCAGAAATGCAACTTTTTTCCAGATATAAAGGGTTTGTTCAATTTGGACCATGAGTCTGATAGGGATTCCGAATTTGCAGACCGTTTGGTGACATAAAGCCTAAAAAAATGGGGTTTCAATTTCGAACGTAAGTATCCAAAGAGCGCCCATAAGAATGATGATATTTTCAGAAATACTACTTTTTAGAGATTTAATAACTGATATCGCTTTGGACCATAATTCTTATCACTATTCCTAAATTTCAGCCCGTTTCGTCCCATAGAGCCAGAGAAAATGAGTTTTAAAGTCCAAGCCCAAGTCTCAAAATTGCTATATAAAATATGATTTTTCCAGAAATGCAACTTTTTCCATATTTAAAAACTGATATCGCTTTGAACCATAATTCTTATCACTATTCCTAAATTTCAGCCCGTTTGGTCCCATAGAGCCAGAGAAAATGAGTTTTAAAGTCCAAACCCAAGTCTCAAAATTGCTATATAAAATATGATTTTTCCAGAAATGCAACTTTTTTCCATATTTAAAAACTGATATCGCTTTGGACCATAATTCTTATCACTATTCCTAAATTTCAGCCCGTTTGGTCCCATAGAGCCAGAGAAAATGAGTTTTTAAGTCCAAACCCAAGTCTCAAAATTGCTATATAAAATATGATTTTTCCAGAAATGCAACTTTTTCCATATTTAAAAACTGATATCGCTTTGGACCATAATTCTTATCACTATTCCAAAATTTCAGCCCGTTTGGAACCATAGAGCGATAAAAAATGGGTTCTAAACTCCGAACTCAAGTCTCAAAATTTCTATATAAAAAATATGATTTTTACATAAATAGAACTATTTTCAGATTTTAAGAGTGATTTCAATTTGGAACATGATTCTGAAAAGGATTCCAAAATTTCAGCCCGTTTGGTGACATAAAGCCTGAAAAAATGGGGTTTCAATTTTGAACATAATTCTCCAAATAGCGCCCATAAGAATGATGAATTTCCCAGAAATGCTACTTTATAGAGATTTAATAACTGATATCGCTTTGGACCATAATTCTTATCACTATTCCTAAATTTCAGCCCGTTTGGTCCCATAGAGCCAGAGAAAATGAGAATTAAAGTACAAACCCAAGTCTCAAAATTGCTATATAAAAATATGATTTTTCCAGAAATGCAACTTTTTCCATATTCAAAAACTGATATCGCTGTGGACCATAATTCTTATCACTATTCCAAAATTTCAGCCCGTTTGGTGACATAAAGCCTGAAAAAATGGGGTTTCAAATTCGAACCTAAGTCTCCAAAGAGCGCCCATAAAAATGATGATATTTTCAGAAATGCGACTTTTTAGAGATTTAAAAACTGATATCGCTTTGGACCATAATTCTTATCACTATTCCAAAATTTCAGCCCGTTTAATACCATTGAGCCAGAACAATTGAGTTTTAAAATCCAAACCCCTGTCTCAAAATTGCTATATAAAAAATATGATTTTTCCAGAAATGCAACTTTTTCCAGATATAAAGGGTTATTTCAATTTGGACCATGAGTCTGATAGGGATTCCGAATTTTCAGCCCGTTTGGTGACATAAAGCCTGAAAAAATGGGGTTTCAATGTCGAACCTGAGTCTCCAAAGAGCGCCCATAAGAATGATGATTTTTCCAGAAATGCAACTTTTTCCAGATATAAAGGGTTATTTCAATTTGGACCATGAGTCTGATAGGGATTCCGAATTTTCAGCCCGTTTGGTGACATAAAGCCTGAAAAAATGGGGTTTCAATTTCGAACCTAAGTCTCCAAAGAGCGCCCATAAGAATGATGATATTTTCAGAAATGCTACTCTTTAGAGATTTAATAACTAATATCGCTTTGGACCATAATTCTTATCACTATTCCAAAATTTCAGCCCGTTTGGTACCATTGAGCCAGAACAATTGAGTTTTAAAATCCAAACCCCTGTCTCAAAATTGCTATATAAAAAATATGATTTTTCCAGAAATGCAACTTTTTTCCAGATATAAAGGGTTATTTCAATTTGGACCATGAGTCTGATAGGGATTCCGAATTTGCAGCCCGTTTGGTGACATAAAGCCTAAAAAAATGGGGTTTCAATTTCGAACCTAAGTCTCCAAAGAGCGCCCATAAGAATGATGATATTTTCAGAAATACTACTCTTTAGAGATTTAATAACTGATATCGCTTTGGACCATAATTCTTATTACTATTCCTAAATTTCAGCCCGTTTGGTCCCATAGAGCCAGAGAAAATGAGTTTTAAAGTCCAAACCCAAGTCTCAAAATTGCTATATAAAATATGATTTTTCCAGAAATGCAACTTTTTCCATATTTAAAAACTGTTATCGCTTTGGACCATAATTCTTATCACTATTCCTAAATTTCAGCCCGTTTGGTCCCATAGAGCCAGAGAAAATGAGTTTTAAAGTCCAAACCCAAGTCTCAAAATTGCTATATAAAATATGATTTTTCCAGAAATGCAACTTTTTCCATATTTAAAAACTGTTATCGCTTTGGACCATAATTCTTATCACTATTCATAAATTTCAGCCCGTTTGGTCCCATAGAGCCAGAGAAAATGAGTTTTAAAGTCCAAACCCAAGTCTCAAAATTGCTATATAAAATATGATTTTTCCAGAAATGCAACTTTTTCCATATTTAAAAACTGTTATCGCTTTGGACCATAATTCTTATCACTATTCCTAAATTTCAGCCAGTTTGGTCCCATAGAGCCAGAGAAAATGAGTTTTAAAGTCCAAACCCAAGTCTCAAAATTGCTATATAAAATATGATTTTTCCAGAAATGCAACTTTTTCCATATTTAAAAACTGATATCGCTTTGGACCATAATTCTTATCACTATTCCAAAATTTCAGCCCGTTTGGAACCATAGAGCGATAAAAAATGGGTTCTAAACTCCGAACCCAAGTCTCAAAATTTCTATATAAAAAATATGATTTTTACAGAAATAGAACTATTTTCAGATTTTAAGAGTGATTTCAATTTGGACCATGATTCTGAAAGGGATTCTAAAATATCAGCCCGTTTGGTGACATAAAGCCTGAAAAAATGGGGTTTCAATTTTGAACCTAATTCTCCAAATAGCGCCCATAAGAATGATGAATTTCCCAGAAATGCTATTTTATAGAGATTTAATAACTGTTCTCGCTTTGGACCATAATTCTTATCACTATTCCTAAATTTCAGCCCGTTTGGTCCCATAAAGCCAGAGAAAATGAGTTTTAAAGTCCAAACCCAAGTCTCAAAATTGCCATATAAAATATGATTTTTCCAGAAATGCAACTTTTTCCATATTTAAAAACTGATTTCGTTTTGGACCATAATTCTATTCACTATTACAAAATTTCAGAAGGTTTGGAACCATAGAGCGATAAAAAATGGGTTCTAAACTCCGAACCCAAGTCTAAAATTTGCTATATAAAAAATATGATTTTTCCAGAAATAGAACTATATTCAGATTTTAAGAATGATTTCAATTTGGACCATGATTCTGAAATGGATTTAAAATTTCAGCCCTTTTGGTACCATAGAGCCTGAAAAAATGGGTTCGAAAGTCCGAACCCAAGTCTCAAAATTGCTATTTAAAAAATATGATTTTTAAAGAAATAAAACTTTCATCAGATTTTGTGAGTGATTTCAGTATGGACCATGATTCTGAAAGGGATTTCAAAATTCCAGCCCTTTTGGTACCATAGAGCCGTAAAAAATGGGTTTAAAAGTCCAAACCCAAGTCTCAAAATAGCTATGTAAAAAATATGATTTTTCCAGAAATAGAACTATTTTCAGATTTTAAGAGTGATTTCAATTTGGACCATGATTCTGAAAGAGATTCTAAAATTTCAGCCCGTTTGGTGACATAAAGCCTGAAAAAATGGGGTTTCAATTTTGAACCTAATTCTCCATATAGCGCCCATAAAACTGATGGATTTCCCAGAAATGCTACTTTATAGAGATTTAATAACTGATATCGCTTTGGACCATAATTCTTATGACTATTCCTAAATTTCAGCCCGTTTGGTGACATAAAGCCTGAAAAAATGGGGTTTCAATTTCGAACCTAAGTCTCCAAAGAGCGCCATTAAGAATGATGATATTTTCAGAAATGCTACTTTTTAGAGATTTAAAAACTGATATCGCTTTGGACCATAATTCTTATCACTATTCCAAAATTTCAGCCCGTTTGGTAACATTGTGCCAGAATAATTGAGGTTTAAAGTCCAAACCCCTGTCTCAAAATTGCTATATAAAAAATATGATTTTTCCAGAAATGCAACTTTTTTCCAGATATAAAGGGTTATTTCAATTTGGACCATGAGTCTGATAGGGATTCCGAATTTGCAGCCCGTTTGGTGACATAAAGCCTTAAAAAATGGGGTTTCAATTTCGAACCTAAGTCTCCAAAGAGCGCCCATAAGAATGATGATATTTTCAGAAATACTACTCTTTAGAGATTTAATAACTGATATCGCTTTGGACCATAATTCTTATCACTATTCCTAAATTTCAGCCCGTTTGGTCCCATAGAGCCAGAGAAAATGAGTTTTAAAGTCCAAACCCAAGTCTCAAAATTGCTATATAAAATATGATTTTTCCAGAAATGCAACTTTTTCCATATTTAAAAACTGTTATCGCTTTGGACCATAATTCTTATCACTATTCCTAAATTTCAGCCCGTTTGGTCCCATAGAGCCAGAGAAAATGAGTTTTAAAGTCCAAACCCAAGTCTCAAAATTGCTATATAAAATATGATTTTTCCAGAAATGCAACTTTTTCCATATTTAAAAACTGTTATCGCTTTGGACCATAATTCTTATCACTATTCCAAAATTTCAGCCCGTTTGGAACCATAGAGCGATAAAAAATGGGTTCTAAACTCCGAACTCAAGTCTCAAAATTTCTATATAAAAAATATGATTTTTACATAAATAGAACTATTTTCAGATTTTAAGAGTGATTTCAATTTGGAACATGATTCTGAAAAGGATTCCAAAATTTCAGCCCGTTTGGTGACATAAAGCCTGAAAAAATGGGGTTTCAATTTTGAACATAATTCTCCAAATAGCGCCCATAAGAATGATGAATTTCCCAGAAATGCTACTTTATAGAGATTTAATAACTGATATCGCTTTGGACCATAATTCTTATCACTATTCCTAAATTTCAGCCCGTTTGGTCCCATAGAGCCAGAGAAAATGAGAATTAAAGTACAAACCCAAGTCTCAAAATTGCTATATAAAAATATGATTTTTCCAGAAATGCAACTTTTTCCATATTCAAAAACTGATATCGCTGTGGACCATAATTCTTATCACTATTCCAAAATTTCAGCCCGTTTGGTGACATAAAGCCTGAAAAAATGGGGTTTCAAATTCGAACCTAAGTCTCCAAAGAGCGCCCATAAAAATGATGATATTTTCAGAAATGCGACTTTTTAGAGATTTAAAAACTGATATCGCTTTGGACCATAATTCTTATCACTATTCCAAAATTTCAGCCCGTTTAATACCATTGAGCCAGAACAATTGAGTTTTAAAATCCAAACCCCTGTCTCAAAATTGCTATATAAAAAATATGATTTTTCCAGAAATGCAACTTTTTCCAGATATAAAGGGTTATTTCAATTTGGACCATGAGTCTGATAGGGATTCCGAATTTTCAGCCCGTTTGGTGACATAAAGCCTGAAAAAATGGGGTTTCAATGTCGAACCTGAGTCTCCAAAGAGCGCCCATAAGAATGATGATTTTTCCAGAAATGCAACTTTTTCCAGATATAAAGGGTTATTTCAATTTGGACCATGAGTCTGATAGGGATTCCGAATTTTCAGCCCGTTTGGTGACATAAAGCCTGAAAAAATGGGGTTTCAATTTCGAACCTAAGTCTCCAAAGAGCGCCCATAAGAATGATGATATTTTCAGAAATGCTACTCTTTAGAGATTTAATAACTAATATCGCTTTGGACCATAATTCTTATCACTATTCCAAAATTTCAGCCCGTTTGGTACCATTGAGCCAGAACAATTGAGTTTTAAAATCCAAACCCCTGTCTCAAAATTGCTATATAAAAAATATGATTTTTCCAGAAATGCAACTTTTTCCAGATATAAAGGGTTATTTCAATTTGGACCATGAGTCTGATAGGGATTCCGAATTTTCAGCCCGTTTGGTGACATAAAGCCTGAAAAAATGGGGTTTCAATGTCGAACCTGAGTCTCCAAAGAGCGCCCATAAGAATGATGATTTTTCCAGAAATGCAACTTTTTCCAGATATAAAGGGTTATTTCAATTTGGACCATGAGTCTGATAGGGATTCCGAATTTTCAGCCCGTTTGGTGACATAAAGCCTGAAAAAATGGGGTTTCAATTTCGAACCTAAGTCTCCAAAGAGCGCCATTAAGAATGATGATATTTTCAGAAATGCTACTTTTTAGAGATTTAAAAACTGATATCGCTTTGGACCATAATTCTTATCACTATTCCAAAATTTCAGCCCGTTTGGTAACATTGTGCCAGAATAATTGAGGTTTAAAGTCCAAACCCCTGTCTCAAAATTGCTATATAAAAAATATGATTTTTCCAGAAATGCAACTTTTTTCCAGATATAAAGGGTTATTTCAATTTGGACCATGAGTCTGATAGGGATTCCGAATTTGCAGCCCGTTTGGTGACATAAAGCCTTAAAAAATGGGGTTTCAATTTCGAACCTAAGTCTCCAAAGAGCGCCCATAAGAATGATGATATTTTCAGAAATACTACTCTTTAGAGATTTAATAACTGATATCGCTTTGGACCATAATTCTTATCACTATTCCTAAATTTCAGCCCGTTTGGTCCCATAGAGCCAGAGAAAATGAGTTTTAAAGTCCAAACCCAAGTCTCAAAATTGCTATATAAAATATGATTTTTCCAGAAATGCAACTTTTTCCATATTTAAAAACTGTTATCGCTTTGGACCATAATTCTTATCACTATTCCAAAATTTCAGCCCGTTTGGAACCATAGAGCGATAAAAAATGGGTTCTAAACTCCGAACTCAAGTCTCAAAATTTCTATATAAAAAATATGATTTTTACATAAATAGAACTATTTTCAGATTTTAAGAGTGATTTCAATTTGGAACATGATTCTGAAAAGGATTCCAAAATTTCAGCCCGTTTGGTGACATAAAGCCTGAAAAAATGGGGTTTCAATTTTGAACATAATTCTCCAAATAGCGCCCATAAGAATGATGAATTTACCAGAAATGCTACTTTATAGAGATTTAATAACTGATATCGCTTTGGACCATAATTCTTATCACTATTCCTAAATTTCAGCCCGTTTGGTCCCATAGAGCCAGAGAAAATGAGAATTAAAGTACAAACCCAAGTCTCAAAATTGCTATATAAAAATATGATTTTTCCAGAAATGCAACTTTTTCCATATTCAAAAACTGATATCGCTGTGGACCATAATTCTTATCACTATTCCAAAATTTCAGCCCGTTTGGTGACATAAAGCCTGAAAAAATGGGGTTTCAAATTCGAACCTAAGTCTCCAAAGAGCGCCCATAAAAATGATGATATTTTCAGAAATGCGACTTTTTAGAGATTTAAAAACTGATATCGCTTTGGACCATAATTCTTATCACTATTCCAAAATTTCAGCCCGTTTAATACCATTGAGCCAGAACAATTGAGTTTTAAAATCCAAACCCCTGTCTCAAAATTGCTATATAAAAAATATGATTTTTCCAGAAATGCAACTTTTTCCAGATATAAAGGGTTATTTCAATTTGGACCATGAGTCTGATAGGGATTCCGAATTTTCAGCCCGTTTGGTGACATAAAGCCTGAAAAAATGGGGTTTCAATGTCGAACCTGAGTCTCCAAAGAGCGCCCATAAGAATGATGATTTTTCCAGAAATGCAACTTTTTCCAGATATAAAGGGTTATTTCAATTTGGACCATGAGTCTGATAGGGATTCCGAATTTTCAGCCCGTTTGGTGACATAAAGCCTGAAAAAATGGGGTTTCAATTTCGAACCTAAGTCTCCAAAGAGCGCCCATAAGAATGATGATATTTTCAGAAATGCTACTCTTTAGAGATTTAATAACTAATATCGCTTTGGACCATAATTCTTATCACTATTCCAAAATTTCAGCCCGTTTGGTACCATTGAGCCAGAACAATTGAGTTTTAAAATCCAAACCCCTGTCTCAAAATTGCTATATAAAAAATATGATTTTTCCAGAAATGCAACTTTTTCCAGATATAAAGGGTTATTTCAATTTGGACCATGAGTCTGATAGGGATTCCGAATTTTCAGCCCGTTTGGTGACATAAAGCCTGAAAAAATGGGGTTTCAATGTCGAACCTGAGTCTCCAAAGAGCGCCCATAAGAATGATGATTTTTCCAGAAATGCAACTTTTTCCAGATATAAAGGGTTATTTCAATTTGGACCATGAGTCTGATAGGGATTCCGAATTTTCAGCCCGTTTGGTGACATAAAGCCTGAAAAAATGGGGTTTCAATTTCGAACCTAAGTCTCCAAAGAGCGCCCATAAGAATGATGATATTTTCAGAAATGCTACTCTTTAGAGATTTAATAACTAATATCGCTTTGGACCATAATTCTTATCACTATTCCAAAATTTCAGCCCGTTTGGTACCATTGAGCCAGAACAATTGAGTTTTAAAATCCAAACCCCTGTCTCAAAATTGCTATATAAAAAATATGATTTTTCCAGAAATGCAACTTTTTTCCAGATATAAAGGGTTATTTCAATTTGGACCATGAGTCTGATAGGGATTCCGAATTTGCAGCCCGTTTGGTGACATAAAGCCTAAAAAAATGGGGTTTCAATTTCGAACCTAAGTCTCCAAAGAGCGCCCATAAGAATGATGATATTTTCAGAAATACTACTCTTTAGAGATTTAATAACTGATATCGCTTTGGACCATAATTCTTATCACTATTCCAAAATTTCAGCCCGTTTGGAACCATAGAGCGATAAAAAATGGGTTCTAAACTCCGAACCCAAGTCTCAAAATTTCTATATAAAAAATATGATTTTTACAGAAATAGAACTATTTTCAGATTTTAAGAGTGATTTCAATTTGGACCATGATTCTGAAAGGGATTCTAAAATATCAGCCCGTTTGGTGACATAAAGCCTGAAAAAATGGGGTTTCAATTTTGAACCTAATTCTCCAAATAGCGCCCATAAGAATGATGAATTTCCCAGAAATGCTATTTTATAGAGATTTAATAACTGTTCTCGCTTTGGACCATAATTCTTATCACTATTCCTAAATTTCAGCCCGTTTGGTCCCATAAAGCCAGAGAAAATGAGTTTTAAAGTCCAAACCCAAGTCTCAAAATTGCCATATAAAATATGATTTTTCCAGAAATGCAACTTTTTCCATATTTAAAAACTGTTATCGCTTTGGACCATAATTCTTATCACTATTCCTAAATTTCAGCCCGTTTGGTCCCATAGAGCCAGAGAAAATGAGTTTTAAAGTCCAAACCCAAGTCTCAAAATTGCTATATAAAATATGATTTTTCCAGAAATGCAACTTTTTCCATATTTAAAAACTGATATCGCTTTGTACCATAATTCTTATCACTATTCCAAAATTTCAGCCCGTTTGGAACCATAGAGCGATAAAAAATGGGTTCTAAACTCCGAACCCAAGTCTCAAAATTTCTATATAAAAAATATGATTTTTACAGAAATAGAACTATTTTCAGATTTTAAGAGTGATTTCAGTTTGGACCATGATTCTAAAATGGATTTAAAATTTCAGCCCTTTTGGTAACATAGAGCCTGAAAAAATGGGTTCGAAAGTCCGAACCCAAGTCTCAAAATTGCTATTTAAAAAATATGATTTTTCCAGAAATAAAACTTTCATCAGATTTTGTGAGTGATTTCAGTATGGACCATGATTCTGAAAGGGATTTCAAAATTCCAGCCCTTTTGGTACCATAGAGCCTGAAAAAATGGGTTCGAAAGTCCGAACCCAAGTCTCAAAATTGCTATTTAAAAAATATGATTTTTAAAGAAATAAAACTTTCATCAGATTTTGTGAGTGATTTCAGTATGGACCATGATTCTGAAAGGGATTTCAAAATTCCAGCCCTTTTGGTACCATAGAGCCGTAAAAAATGGGTTTAAAAGTCCAAACCCAAGTCTCAAAATAGCTATGTAAAAAATATGATTTTTCCAGAAATGCAACTTTTTCCATATTTAAAAACTGATTTCGTTTTGGACCATAATTCTATTCACTATTACAAAATTTCAGAAGGTTTGGAACCATAGAGCGATAAAAAATGGGTTCTAAACTCCGAACCCAAGTCTAAAATTTGCTATATAAAAAATATGATTTTTCCAGAAATAGAACTATATTCAGATTTTAAGAATGATTTCAATTTGGACCATGATTCTGAAATGGATTTAAAATTTCAGCCCTTTTGGTACCATAGAGCCTGAAAAAATGGGTTCGAAAGTCCGAACCCAAGTCTCAAAATTGCTATTTAAAAAATATGATTTTTAAAGAAATAAAACTTTCATCAGATTTTGTGAGTGATTTCAGTATGGACCATGATTCTGAAAGGGATTTCAAAATTCCAGCCCTTTTGGTACCATAGAGCCGTAAAAAATGGGTTTAAAAGTCCAAACCCAAGTCTCAAAATAGCTATGTAAAAAATATGATTTTTCCAGAAATAGAACTATTTTCAGATTTTAAGAGTGATTTCAATTTGGACCATGATTCTGAAAGAGATTCTAAAATTTCAGCCCGTTTGGTGACATAAAGCCTGAAAAAATGGGGTTTCAATTTTGAACCTAATTCTCCATATAGCGCCCATAAAACTGATGGATTTCCCAGAAATGCTACTTTATAGAGATTTAATAACTGATATCGCTTTGGACCATAATTCTTATGACTATTCCTAAATTTCAGCCCGTTTGGTGACATAAAGCCTGAAAAAATGGGGTTTCAATTTCGAACCTAAGTCTCCAAAGAGCGCCATTAAGAATGATGATATTTTCAGAAATGCTACTTTTTAGAGATTTAAAAACTGATATCGCTTTGGACCATAATTCTTATCACTATTCCAAAATTTCAGCCCGTTTGGTAACATTGTGCCAGAATAATTGAGGTTTAAAGTCCAAACCCCTGTCTCAAAATTGCTATATAAAAAATATGATTTTTCCAGAAATGCAACTTTTTTCCAGATATAAAGGGTTATTTCAATTTGGACCATGAGTCTGATAGGGATTCCGAATTTGCAGCCCGTTTGGTGACATAAAGCCTTAAAAAATGGGGTTTCAATTTCGAACCTAAGTCTCCAAAGAGCGCCCATAAGAATGATGATATTTTCAGAAATACTACTCTTTAGAGATTTAATAACTGATATCGCTTTGGACCATAATTCTTATCACTATTCCTAAATTTCAGCCCGTTTGGTCCCATAGAGCCAGAGAAAATGAGTTTTAAAGTCCAAACCCAAGTCTCAAAATTGCTATATAAAATATGATTTTTCCAGAAATGCAACTTTTTCCATATTTAAAAACTGTTATCGCTTTGGACCATAATTCTTATCACTATTCCTAAATTTCAGCCCGTTTGGTCCCATAGAGCCAGAGAAAATGAGTTTTAAAGTCCAAACCCAAGTCTCAAAATTGCTATATAAAATATGATTTTTCCAGAAATGCAACTTTTTCCATATTTAAAAACTGATATCGCTTTGTACCATAATTCTTATCACTATTCCAAAATTTCAGCCCGTTTGGAACCATAGAGCGATAAAAAATGGGTTCTAAACTCCGAACCCAAGTCTCAAAATTTCTATATAAAAAATATGATTTTTACAGAAATAGAACTATTTTCAGATTTTAAGAGTGATTTCAGTTTGGACCATGATTCTAAAATGGATTTAAAATTTCAGCCCTTTTGGTAACATAGAGCCTGAAAAAATGGGTTCGAAAGTCCGAACCCAAGTCTCAAAATTGCTATTTAAAAAATATGATTTTTCCAGAAATAAAACTTTCATCAGATTTTGTGAGTGATTTCAGTATGGACCATGATTCTGAAAGGGATTTCAAAATTCCAGCCCTTTTGGTACCATAGAGCCGTAAAAAATGGGTTTAAAAGTCCAAACCCAAGTCTCAAAATAGCTATGTAAAAAATATGATTTTTCCAGAAATAGAACTATTTTCAGATTTTAAGAGTGATTTCAATTTGGACCATGATTCTGAAAGAGATTCTAAAATTTCAGCCCGTTTGGTGACATAAAGCCTGAAAAAATGGGGTTTCAATTTTGAACCTAATTCTCCATATAGCGCCCATAAAAATGATGGATTTCCCAGAAATGCTACTTTATAGAAATTTAAAAACTGATATCGCTTTGGACCATAATTCTTATCACTATTCCTAAATTTCAGCCAGTTTGGTCCCATAGAGCCAGAGAAAATGAGTTTTAAAGTCCAAACCCAAGTCTCAAAATTGCTATATAAAATATGATTTTTCCAGAAATGCAACTTTTTCCATATTTAAAAACTGATATCGCTTTGGACCATAATTCTTATCACTATTCCAAAATTTCAGCCCGTTTGGAACCATAGAGCGATAAAAAATGGGTTCTAAACTCCGAACCCAAGTCTCAAAATTTCTATATAAAAAATATGATTTTTACAGAAATAGAACTATTTTCAGATTTTAAGAGTGATTTCAATTTGGACCATGATTCTGAAAGGGATTCTAAAATATCAGCCCGTTTGGTGACATAAAGCCTGAAAAAATGGGGTTTCAATTTTGAACCTAATTCTCCAAATAGCGCCCATAAGAATGATGAATTTCCCAGAAATGCTATTTTATAGAGATTTAATAACTGATATCGCTTTGGACCATAATTCTTATCACTATTCCTAAATTTCAGCCCGTTTGGTCCCATAAAGCCAGAGAAAATGAGTTTTAAAGTCCAAACCCAAGTCTCAAAATTGCCATATAAAATATGATTTTTCCAGAAATGCAACTTTTTCCATATTTAAAAACTGATTTCGTTTTGGACCATAATTCTATTCACTATTACAAAATTTCAGAAGGTTTGGAACCATAGAGCGATAAAAAATGGGTTCTAAACTCCGAACCCAAGTCTAAAATTTGCTATATAAAAAATATGATTTTTCCAGAAATAGAACTATATTCAGATTTTAAGAATGATTTCAATTTGGACCATGATTCTGAAATGGATTTAAAATTTCAGCCCTTTTGGTACCATAGAGCCTGAAAAAATGGGTTCGAAAGTCCGAACCCAAGTCTCAAAATTGCTATTTAAAAAATATGATTTTTAAAGAAATAAAACTTTCATCAGATTTTGTGAGTGATTTCAGTATGGACCATGATTCTGAAAGGGATTTCAAAATTCCAGCCCTTTTGGTACCATAGAGCCGTAAAAAATGGGTTTAAAAGTCCAAACCCAAGTCTCAAAATAGCTATGTAAAAAATATGATTTTTCCAGAAATAGAACTATTTTCAGATTTTAAGAGTGATTTCAATTTGGACCATGATTCTGAAAGAGATTCTAAAATTTCAGCCCGTTTGGTGACATAAAGCCTGAAAAAATGGGGTTTCAATTTTGAACCTAATTCTCCATATAGCGCCCATAAAACTGATGGATTTCCCAGAAATGCTACTTTATAGAGATTTAATAACTGATATCGCTTTGGACCATAATTCTTATGACTATTCCTAAATTTCAGCCCGTTTGGTGACATAAAGCCTGAAAAAATGGGGTTTCAATTTCGAACCTAAGTCTCCAAAGAGCGCCATTAAGAATGATGATATTTTCAGAAATGCTACTTTTTAGAGATTTAAAAACTGATATCGCTTTGGACCATAATTCTTATCACTATTCCAAAATTTCAGCCCGTTTGGTAACATTGTGCCAGAATAATTGAGGTTTAAAGTCCAAACCCCTGTCTCAAAATTGCTATATAAAAAATATGATTTTTCCAGAAATGCAACTTTTTTCCAGATATAAAGGGTTATTTCAATTTGGACCATGAGTCTGATAGGGATTCCGAATTTGCAGCCCGTTTGGTGACATAAAGCCTTAAAAAATGGGGTTTCAATTTCGAACCTAAGTCTCCAAAGAGCGCCCATAAGAATGATGATATTTTCAGAAATACTACTCTTTAGAGATTTAATAACTGATATCGCTTTGGACCATAATTCTTATCACTATTCCTAAATTTCAGCCCGTTTGGTCCCATAGAGCCAGAGAAAATGAGTTTTAAAGTCCAAACCCAAGTCTCAAAATTGCTATATAAAATATGATTTTTCCAGAAATGCAACTTTTTCCATATTTAAAAACTGATATCGCTTTGTACCATAATTCTTATCACTATTCCAAAATTTCAGCCCGTTTGGAACCATAGAGCGATAAAAAATGGGTTCTAAACTCCGAACCCAAGTCTCAAAATTTCTATATAAAAAATATGATTTTTCCAGAAATAGAACTATATTCAGATTTTAAGAATGATTTCAATTTGGACCATGATTCTGAAATGGATTTAAAATTTCAGCCCTTTTGGTACCATAGAGCCTGAAAAAATGGGTTCGAAAGTCCGAACCCAAGTCTCAAAATTGCTATTTAAAAAATATGATTTTTAAAGAAATAAAACTTTCATCAGATTTTGTGAGTGATTTCAGTATGGACCATGATTCTGAAAGGGATTTCAAAATTCCAGCCCTTTTGGTACCATAGAGCCGTAAAAAATGGGTTTAAAAGTCCAAACCCAAGTCTCAAAATAGCTATGTAAAAAATATGATTTTTCCAGAAATAGAACTATTTTCAGATTTTAAGAGTGATTTCAATTTGGACCATGATTCTGAAAGAGATTCTAAAATTTCAGCCCGTTTGGTGACATAAAGCCTGAAAAAATGGGGTTTCAATTTTGAACCTAATTCTCCATATAGCGCCCATAAAAATGATGGATTTCCCAGAAATGCTACTTTATAGAAATTTAAAAACTGATATCGCTTTGGACCATAATTCTTATCACTATTCCAAAATTTCAGCCCGTTTGGTAACATTGTGCCAGAATAATTGAGGTTTAAAGTCCAAACCCCTGTCTCAAAATTGCTATATAAAAAATATGATTTTTCCAGAAATGCAACTTTTTTCCAGATATAAAGGGTTATTTCAATTTGGACCATGAGTCTGATAGGGATTCCGAATTCGCAGCCCGTTTGGTGACATAAAGCCTAAAAAAATGGGGTTTCAATTTCGAACCTAAGTCTCCAAAGAGCGCCCATAAGAATGATGATATTTTCAGAAATACTACTCTTTAGAGATTTAATAACTGATATCGCTTTGGACCATAATTCTTATCACTATTCCTAAATTTCAGCCCGTTTGGTTACATAAAGCCTGAAAAAATGGGGTTTCAATTTTGAACCTAATTCTCCATATAGCGCCCATAAAAATGATGGATTTCCCAGAAATGCTACTTTATAGAGATTTAATAACTGATATCGCTTTGGACCATAATTCTTATCACTATTCCTAAATTTCAGCCCGTTTGGTGACATAAAGCCTGAAAAAATGGGGTTTCAATTTCGAACCTAAGTCTCCAAAGAGCGCCATTAAGAATGATGATATTTTCAGAAATGCTACTTTTTAAAGATTTAAAAACTGATATCGCTTTGGACCATAATTCTTATCACTATTCCTAAATTTCAGCCCGTTTGGTCCCATAGAGCCAGAGAAAATGAGTTTTAAAGTCCAAACCCAAGTCTCAAAATTGCTATATAAAATATGATTTTTCCAGAAATGAAACTTTTTCCATATTTAAAAACTGATATCGCTTTGGACCATAATTCTTATCACTATTCCAAAATTTAAGCCCGTTTGGAACCATAGAGCGATAAAAAATGGGTTCTAAACTCCGAACCCAAGTCTCAAAATTTCTATATAAAAAATATGATTTTTACAGAAATAGAACTATATTCAGATTTTAAGAATGATTTCAATTTGGACCATGATTCTGAAATGGATTTAAAATTTCAGCCCTTTTGGTGACATAAAGCCTGAAAAAATGGGGTTTCAATTTTGAACCTAATTCTCCAAATAGCGCCCATAAGAATGATGAATTTCCCAGAAATGCTATTTTATAGAGATTTAATAACTGATATCGCTTTGGACCATAATTCTTATCACTATTCCTAAATTTCAGCCCGTTTGGTCCCATAGAGCCAGAGAAAATGAGAATTAAAGTACAAACCCAAGTCTCAAAATTGCTATATAAAAATATGATTTTTCCAGAAATGCAACTTTTTCCATATTCAAAAACTGATATCGCTGTGGACCATAATTCTTATCACTATTCCAAAATTTCAGCCCGTTTGGTGACATAAAGCCTGAAAAAATGGGGTTTCAAATTCGAACCTAAGTCTCCAAAGAGCGCCCATAAAAATGATGATATTTTCAGAAATGCGACTTTTTAGAGATTTAAAAACTGATATCGCTTTGGACCATAATTCTTATCACTATTCCAAAATTTCAGCCCGTTTAATACCATTGAGCCAGAACAATTGAATTTTAAAATCCAAACCCCTGTCTCAAAATTGTTATATAAAAAATATGATTTTTCCAGAAATGCAACTTTTTCCAGATATAAAGGGTTATTTCAATTTGGACCATGAGTCTGATAGGGATTCCGAATTTTCAGCCCGTTTGGTGACATAAAGCCTGAAAAAATGGGGTTTCAATGTCGAACCTGAGTCTCCAAAGAGCGCCCATAAGAATGATGATTTTTCCAGAAATGCAACTTTTTCCAGATATAAAGGGTTATTTCAATTTGGACCATGAGTCTGATAGGGATTCCGAATTTTCAGCCCGTTTGGTGACATAAAGCCTGAAAAAATGGGGTTTCAATTTCGAACCTAAGTCTCCAAAGAGCGCCCATAAGAATGATGATATTTTCAGAAATGCTACTCTTTAGAGATTTAATAACTAATATCGCTTTGGACCATAATTCTTATCACTATTCCAAAATTTCAGCCCGTTTGGTACCATTGAGCCAGAACAATTGAGTTTTAAAATCCAAACCCCTGTCTCAAAATTGCTATATAAAAAATATGATTTTTCCAGAAATGCAACTTTTTTCCAGATATAAAGGGTTATTTCAATTTGGACCATGAGTCTGATAGGGATTCCGAATTTGCAGCCCGTTTGGTGACATAAAGCCTAAAAAAATGGGGTTTCAATTTCGAACCTAAGTCTCCAAAGAGCGCCCATAAGAATGATGATATTTTCAGAAATACTACTCTTTAGAGATTTAATAACTGATATCGCTTTGGACCATAATTCTTATTACTATTCCTAAATTTCAGCCCGTTTGGTCCCATAGAGCCAGAGAAAATGAGTTTTAAAGTCCAAACCCAAGTCTCAAAATTGCTATATAAAATATGATTTTTCCAGAAATGCAACTTTTTCCATATTTAAAAACTGTTATCGCTTTGGACCATAATTCTTATCACTATTCCTAAATTTCAGCCCGTTTGGTCCCATAGAGCCAGAGAAAATGAGTTTTAAAGTCCAAACCCAAGTCTCAAAATTGCTATATAAAATATGATTTTTCCAGAAATGCAACTTCTTCCATATTTAAAAACTGTTATCGCTTTGGACCATAATTCTTATCACTATTCCTAAATTTCAGCCCGTTTGGTCCCATAGAGCCAGAGAAAATGAGTTTTAAAGTCCAAACCCAAGTCTCAAAATTGCTATATAAAATATGATTTTTCCAGAAATGCAACTTTTTCCATATTTAAAAACTGTTATCGCTTTGGACCATAATTCTTATCACTATTCCTAAATTTCAGCCAGTTTGGTCCCATAGAGCCAGAGAAAATGAGTTTTAAAGTCCAAACCCAAGTCTCAAAATTGCTATATAAAATATGATTTTTCCAGAAATGCAACTTTTTCCATATTTAAAAACTGATATCGCTTTGGACCATAATTCTCATCACTATTCCAAAATTTCAGCCCGTTTGGAACCATAGAGCGATAAAAAATGGGTTCTAAACTCCGAACCCAAGTCTCAAAATTTCTATATAAAAAATATGATTTTTACAGAAATAGAACTATTTTCAGATTTTAAGAGTGATTTCAATTTGGACCATGATTCTGAAAGGGATTCTAAAATATCAGCCCGTTTGGTGACATAAAGCCTGAAAAAATGGGGTTTCAATTTTGAACCTAATTCTCCAAATAGCGCCCATAAGAATGATGAATTTCCCAGAAATGCTATTTTATAGAGATTTAATAACTGATATCGCTTTGGACCATAATTCTTATCACTATTCCTAAATTTCAGCCCGTTTGGTCCCATAAAGCCAGAGAAAATGAGTTTTAAAGTCCAAACCCAAGTCTCAAAATTGCCATATAAAATATGATTTTTCCAGAAATGCAACTTTTTCCATATTTAAAAACTGATTTCGTTTTGGACCATAATTCTATTCACTATTACAAAATTTCAGAAGGTTTGGAACCATAGAGCGATAAAAAATGGGTTCTAAACTCCGAACCCAAGTCTAAAATTTGCTATATAAAAAATATGATTTTTCCAGAAATAGAACTATATTCAGATTTTAAGAATGATTTCAATTTGGACCATGATTCTGAAATGGATTTAAAATTTCAGCCCTTTTGGTACCATAGAGCCTGAAAAAATGGGTTCGAAAGTCCGAACCCAAGTCTCAAAATTGCTATTTAAAAAATATGATTTTTAAAGAAATAAAACTTTCATTAGATTTTGTGAGTGATTTCAGTATGGACCATGATTCTGAAAGGGATTTCAAAATTCCAGCCCTTTTGGTACCATAGAGCCGTAAAAAATGGGTTTAAAAGTCCAAACCCAAGTCTCAAAATAGCTATGTAAAAAATATGATTTTTCCAGAAATAGAACTATTTTCAGATTTTAAGAGTGATTTCAATTTGGACCATGATTCTGAAAGAGATTCTAAAATTTCAGCCCGTTTGGTGACATAAAGCCTGAAAAAATGGGGTTTCAATTTCGAACCTAAGTCTCCAAAGAGCGCCATTAAGAATGATGATATTTTCAGAAATGCTACTTTTTAGAGATTTAAAAACTGATATCGCTTTGGACCATAATTCTTATCACTATTCCAAAATTTCAGCCCGTTTGGTAACATTGTGCCAGAATAATTGAGGTTTAAAGTCCAAACCCCTGTCTCAAAATTGCTATATAAAAAATATGATTTTTCCAGAAATGCAACTTTTTTCCAGATATAAAGGGTTATTTCAATTTGGACCATGAGTCTGATAGGGATTCCGAATTTGCAGCCCGTTTGGTGACATAAAGCCTTAAAAAATGGGGTTTCAATTTCGAACCTAAGTCTCCAAAGAGCGCCCATAAGAATGATGATATTTTCAGAAATACTACTCTTTAGAGATTTAATAACTGATATCGCTTTGGACCATAATTCTTATCACTATTCCTAAATTTCAGCCCGTTTGGTCCCATAGAGCCAGAGAAAATGAGTTTTAAAGTCCAAACCCAAGTCTCAAAATTGCTATATAAAATATGATTTTTCCAGAAATGCAACTTTTTCCATATTTAAAAACTGTTATCGCTTTGGACCATAATTCTTATCACTATTCCTAAATTTCAGCCCGTTTGGTCCCATAGAGCCAGAGAAAATGAGTTTTAAAGTCCAAACCCAAGTCTCAAAATTGCTATATAAAATATGATTTTTCCAGAAATGCAACTTTTTCCATATTTAAAAAGTGATATCGCTTTGGACCATAATTCTTATCACTATTCCAAAATTTCAGCCCGTTTGGTAACATTGTGCCAGAATAATTGAGGTTTAAAGTCCAAACCCCTGTCTCAAAATTGCTATATAAAAAATATGATTTTTCCAGAAATGCAACTTTTTTCCAGATATAAAGGGTTATTTCAATTTGGACCATGAGTCTGATAGGGATTCCGAATTTGCAGCCCGTTTGGTGACATAAAGCCTTAAAAAATGGGGTTTCAATTTCGAACCTAAGTCTCCAAAGAGCGCCCATAAGAATGATGATATTTTCAGAAATACTACTCTTTAGAGATTTAATAACTGATATCGCTTTGGACCATAATTCTTATCACTATTCCTAAATTTCAGCCCGTTTGGTCCCATAGAGCCAGAGAAAATGAGTTTTAAAGTCCAAACCCAAGTCTCAAAATTGCTATATAAAATATGATTTTTCCAGAAATGCAACTTTTTCCATATTTAAAAACTGTTATCGCTTTGGACCATAATTCTTATCACTATTCCTAAATTTCAGCCCGTTTGGTCCCATAGAGCCAGAGAAAATGAGTTTTAAAGTCCAAACCCAAGTCTCAAAATTGCTATATAAAATATGATTTTTCCAGAAATGCAACTTTTTCCATATTTAAAAACTGATATCGCTTTGTACCATAATTCTTATCACTATTCCAAAATTTCAGCCCGTTTGGAACCATAGAGCGATAAAAAATGGGTTCTAAACTCCGAACCCAAGTCTCAAAATTTCTATATAAAAAATATGATTTTTACAGAAATAGAACTATTTTCAGATTTTAAGAGTGATTTCAGTTTGGACCATGATTCTAAAATGGATTTAAAATTTCAGCCCTTTTGGTAACATAGAGCCTGAAAAAATGGGTTCGAAAGTCCGAACCCAAGTCTCAAAATTGCTATTTAAAAAATATGATTTTTCCAGAAATAAAACTTTCATCAGATTTTGTGAGTGATTTCAGTATGGACCATGATTCTGAAAGGGATTTCAAAATTCCAGCCCTTTTGGTACCATAGAGCCGTAAAAAATGGGTTTAAAAGTCCAAACCCAAGTCTCAAAATAGCTATGTAAAAAATATGATTTTTCCAGAAATAGAACTATTTTCAGATTTTAATGATTTCAATTTGGACCATGATTCTGAAAGAGATTCTAAAATTTCAGCCCGTTTGGTGACATAAAGCCTGAAAAAATGGGGTTTCAATTTCGAACCTAAGTCTCCAAAGAGCGCCATTAAGAATGATGATATTTTCAGAAATGCTACTTTTTAGAGATTTAAAAACTGATATCGCTTTGGACCATAATTCTTATCACTATTCCAAAATTTCAGCCCGTTTGGTAACATTGTGCCAGAATAATTGAGGTTTAAAGTCCAAACCCCTGTCTCAAAATTGCTATATAAAAAATATGATTTTTCCAGAAATGCAACTTTTTTCCAGATATAAAGGGTTATTTCAATTTGGACCATGAGTCTGATAGGGATTCCGAATTTGCAGCCCGTTTGGTGACATAAAGCCTGAAAAAATGGGGTTTCAATTTTGAACCTAATTCTCCATATAGCGCCCATAAAAATGATGGATTTCCCAGAAATGCTACTTTATAGAAATTTAAAAACTGATATCGCTTTGGACCATAATTCTTATCACTATTCCTAAATTTCAGCCAGTTTGGTCCCATAGAGCCAGAGAAAATGAGTTTTAAAGTCCAAACCCAAGTCTCAAAATTGCTATATAAAATATGATTTTTCCAGAAATGCAACTTTTTCCATATTTAAAAACTGATATCGCTTTGGACCATAATTCTTATCACTATTCCAAAATTTCAGCCCGTTTGGAACCATAGAGCGATAAAAAATGGGTTCTAAACTCCGAACCCAAGTCTCAAAATTTCTATATAAAAAATATGATTTTTACAGAAATAGAACTATTTTCAGATTTTAAGAGTGATTTCAATTTGGACCATGATTCTGAAAGGGATTCTAAAATATCAGCCCGTTTGGTGACATAAAGCCTGAAAAATGGGGTTTCAATTTTGAACCTAATTCTCCAAATAGCGCCCATAAGAATGATGAATTTCCCAGAAATGCTATTTTATAGAGATTTAATAACTGATATCGCTTTGGACCATAATTCTTATCACTATTCCTAAATTTCAGCCCGTTTGGTCCCATAAAGCCAGAGAAAATGAGTTTTAAAGTCCAAACCCAAGTCTCAAAATTGCCATATAAAATATGATTTTTCCAGAAATGCAACTTTTTCCATATTTAAAAACTGATTTCGTTTTGGACCATAATTCTATTCACTATTACAAAATTTCAGAAGGTTTGGAACCATAGAGCGATAAAAAATGGGTTCTAAACTCCGAACCCAAGTCTAAAATTTGCTATATAAAAAATATGATTTTTCCAGAAATAGAACTATATTCAGATTTTAAGAATGATTTCAATTTGGACCATGATTCTGAAATGGATTTAAAATTTCAGCCCTTTTGGTACCATAGAGCCTGAAAAATGGGTTCGAAAGTCCGAACCCAAGTCTCAAAATTGCTATTTAAAAAATATGATTTTTAAAGAAATAAAACTTTCATCAGATTTTGTGAGTGATTTCAGTATGGACCATGATTCTGAAAGGGATTTCAAAATTCCAGCCCTTTTGGTACCATAGAGCCGTAAAAAATGGGTTTAAAAGTCCAAACCCAAGTCTCAAAATAGCTATGTAAAAAATATGATTTTTCCAGAAATAGAACTATTTTCAGATTTTAAGAGTGATTTCAATTTGGA
>JAIUSX010000418.1:0-37433 GCA_026573805.1 Hesperophylax magnus | reverse complement strand
CATAGAGCCTGAGAAAACAGCTTCCAAAATTCGAACCCAAGTCTTAAATGAGCGTCCATGAAAAATTATGATTTTTAAAAAAATCCAACTTTATATAGATTTTGTGACTGAATTCGATTTGTTCCACGATTCTTACCACTTTTACAAAATTTCAGACAATTTGGTACCATAGAGCTTGAAAAAACTGCTTCCAAAGTTCGAACACAAGTCTGAAATTAGCGTTCGTTAAAATCAAGATTTTTCTAAAAGTCAAACTTTATGGAGAATTTGTGACTGAATTCGATTCGTACCACAATTCTCACCACTTTTCCAAAATTTCAGCCCATTTGGTACCATAGAGCCTGAGAAAACTGCTTCCAAAGTTCGAACCCAAGTCTGAAATGAGGGTCCATGAAAAATTAAGATTTTTAAAAATATCCAACTTTATATAGATTTTGTGACTGAATTCGATTTGAACCACGAATCTTACCACTTTTCCAAAATTTCAGCCCATTTGGTACCATAGAGCTTGAAAAAACTGCTTCCAAAGTTCGAACCCAAGTCTAAAATGAGGGTACATAAAAATTATGGATTTTTTTAAATCCAACTTTATATAGACTTTGTGACTGTATTCGATTCGTACCTCGATTCTCACCACGTTTCCAAAATTTCAGCCCATTTGGTACCATAGAGCCTGAGAAAACTGCTTCCAAAGTTCGAACCCAAGTCTGAAATGAGGGTCCATGAAAAATTAAGATTTTTAAAAATATCCAACTTTATATAGATTTTGTGACTGAATTCGATTTGAACCACGAATCTTACCACTTTTCCAAAATTTCAGCCCATTTGGTACCATAGAGCTTGAAAAAACTGCTTCCAAAGTTCGAACCCAAGTCTAAAATGAGGGTACATAAAAATTATGGATTTTTTTAAATCCAACTTTATATAGACTTTGTGACTGTATTCGATTCGTACCTCGATTCTCACCACGTTTCCAAAATTTCAGCCCATTTGGTACCATAGAGCCTGAGAAAACTGCTTCCAAAGTTCGAACCCAAGTCTGAAATGAGCGTCCATGAAAAATTAAGATTTTTAAAAAAATCCAACTTTATATAGATTTTGTGACTGAATTCGATTTGTACCAAGATTCTTACCATTTTTCAAAAATTTCAGCCCATTTGGTACCATAGAGCTTGAAAAAACTGCTTCCAAAGTTCGAACCCAAGTCTGAAATGAGGGTCCATAAATATTATGATTTTTTTTTTTATATCAAACTTTATATAGACTTTCTGACTGAATTCGATTCGTACCACGATTCTCACCACGTTTCCAAATTTTCAGCCCATTTGGTACCATAGAGCCTGAGAAAACTGCTTCCAAAGTTCGAACCCAAGTCTGAAATGAGCGTCCATGAAAAATTAAGATTTTAAAAAAAATCCAACTTTATATAGATTTTCAAGTCTGAAATATGCGTCCATAAGAATGATGATTTTTATAAGAGTCAAACTTTATGGAGATTTTGTGACTTAATTCGATTTGTTCCACGATTCTTACCACTTTTACAATATTTCAGACAATTTGGTACCATAGAGCTTGAAAAAACTGCTTTCAAAGTTCGAACCCAAGTCTGAAATGAGGGTCCATAAAAATTATGATTTTTTTTTTTAAATCCAACTTTAAATAGACTTTCTGACTGAATTCGATTCGTACCACGATTCTCACCACGTTTCCAAAATTTCAGCCCATTTGGTACCATAGAGCCTGAGAAAACTGCTTCCAAAGTTCGAACCCAAGTCTGAAATGAGCGTCCATGAAAAATTAAGATTTTTAAAAAAATCCAACTTTATATAGATTTTGTGACTGAATTCGATTTGTACCAAGATTCTTACCATTTTTCAAAAATTTCAGCCCATTTGGTACCATAGAGCTTGAAAAAACTGCTTCCAAAGTTCGAACCCAAGTCTGAAATGAGGGTCCATAAAAATTATGATTTTTTTTTTTATATCCAACTTTATATAGACTTTCTGACTGAATTCGATTCGTACCACGATTCTCACCACGTTTCCAAAATTTCAGCCCATTTGGTACCATAGAGCCTGAGAAAACTGCTTCCAAAGTTCGAACCCAAGTTTGAATTTAGCGTTCGTTAAAATCAAGATTTTTCTTAGGGTCAAACTTTATGGAGACTTTGTGACTGAATTCGATTCGTACTACGACTCTTACCACGTTTCCAAAATTTCAGCCCATTTTGTAACATAGAGCCTGAGAAAACAGCTTCCAAAATTCGAACCCAAGTCTGAAATGAGCGTCCATGAAAAATTATGATTTTTAAAAAAATCCAACTTTATATAGATTTTGTGACTGAATTCGATTTGTTCCACGATTCTTACCACTTTTACAAAATTTCAGACAATTTGGTACCATAGAGCTTGAAAAAACTGCTTCCAAAGTTCGAACACAAGTCTGAAATTAGCGTTCGTTAAAATCAAGATTTTTCTAAAAGTCAAACTTTATGGAGAATTTGTGACTGAATTCGATTCGTACCACAATTCTCACGACTTTTCCAAAATTTCAGCCCATTTGGTACCATAGAGCCTGAGAAAACTGCTTCCAAAGTTCGAACCCAAGTCTGAAATGAGGGTCCATGAAAAATTAAGATTTTTAAAAAAATCCAACTTTATATAGATTTTGTGACTGAATTCGATTTGTACCAAGATTCTTACCACTTTTCGAAAATTTCAGCCCATTTGGTAGCATAGATTTTGCGAAAACTGCTTCCAAAGTTCGAACCTAAGTATGAAATAAGCGTCCATAAGAATCATGATTTTTCTAAGAATCAAACTTTATGGAGATTTTGTGACTGAATTAGATTTGTACCAAGATTCTTACCATTTTTCAAAAATTTCAGCCCATTTGGTACCATAGAGCTTGAAAAAACTGCTTGCAAAGTTCGAACCCAAGTCTGAAATGAGCGTCCATGAAAAATTAAGATTTTTAAAAAAATCCAACTTTATATAGATTTTGTGACTGAATTCGATTTGTACCAAGATTCTTACCATTTTTCAAAAATTTCAGCCCATTTGGTACCATAGAGCTTGAAAAAACTGCTTCCAAAGTTCGAACCCAAGTCTGAAATGAGGGTCCATAAAAATTATGATTTTTTTTTTTATATCCAACTTTATATAGACTTTCTGACTGAATTCGATTCGTACCACGATTCTCACCACGTTTCCAAAATTTCAGCCCATTTGGTACCATAGAGCCTGAGAAAACTGCTTCCAAAGTTCGAACCCAAGTTTGAAATTAGCGTTCGTTAAAATCAAGATTTTTCTTAGGGTCAAACTTTATGGAGACTTTGTGACTGAATTCGATTCGTACTACGACTCTTACCACGTTTCCAAAATTTCAGCCCATTTTGTACCATAGAGCCTGAGAAAACAGCTTCCAAAATTCGAACCCAAGTCTGAAATGAGCGTCCATGAAAAATTATGATTTTTAAAAAAATCCAACTTTATATAGATTTTGTGACTGAATTCGATTTGTTCCACGATTCTTACCACTTTTACAAAATTTCAGACAATTTGGTACCATAGAGCTTGAAAAAACTGCTTCCAAAGTTCGAACACAAGTCTGAAATTAGCGTTCGTTAAAATCAAGATTTTTCTAAAAGTCAAACTTTATGGAGAATTTGTGACTGAATTCGATTCGTACCACAATTCTCACGACTTTTCCAAAATTTCAGCCCATTTGGTACCATAGAGCCTGAGAAAACTGCTTCCAAAGTTCGAACCCAAGTCTGAAATGAGGGTCCATGAAAAATTAAGATTTTTAAAAAAATCCAACTTTATATAGATTTTGTGACTGAATTCGATTTGTACCAAGATTCTTACCACTTTTCGAAAATTTCAGCCCATTTGGTAGCATAGATTTTGCGAAAACTGCTTCCAAAGTTCGAACCTAAGTATGAAATAAGCGTCCATAAGAATCATGATTTTTCTAAGAATCAAACTTTATGGAGATTTTGTGACTGAATTAGATTTGTACCAAGATTCTTACCATTTTTCAAAAATTTCAGCCCATTTGGTACCATAGAGCTTGAAAAAACTGCTTGCAAAGTTCGAACCCAAGTCTGAAATGAGGGTCCATAAAAATTATGATTTTTTTTTTTATATCCAACTTTATATAGACTTTCTGACTGAATTCGATTGGTACCACGATTCTCACCACGTTTCCAAAATTTTAGCCCATTTGGTACCATAGAGCCTGAGAAAACTGCTTCCAAAGTTTGAACCCAAGTCTGAAATGAGCGTCCATGAAAAATTAAGATTTTTAAAAAAATCCCACTTTATATAGACTTTGTGACTGAATTCGATTCGTACCACGATTCTCACCACGTTTCCAAAATTTCAGCCCATTTGGTACCATAGAGCCTGAGAAAACTGCTTCCAAAGTTCGAACCCAAGTCTGAAATGAGCGTCCATAAAAATTATGATTTTTAAAAAAATCCAACTTTAAATAGATTTTGTGACTGAATTCGATTTGTACCACGATTCTTGCCACTTTTTCAAAATTTCAGCCCATTTGGTAGCATAGATTTTGAGAAAACTGCTTCCAAAGTTCGAACCTTAGTATGAAATAAGCGTCCATAAGAATCATGATTTTTCTAAGAATCAAACTTTATGGAGATTTTGTGACTGAATTAGATTTGTACCAAGATTCTTACCATTTTTCAAAAATTTCAGCCCATTTGGTACCATAGAGCTTGAAAAAACTGCTTCCAAAGTTCGAACCCAAGTCTGAAATGAGGGTCCATAAAAATTATGATTTTTTTTTTAAAATCCAACTTTATATAGACTTTCTGACTGAATTCGATTCGTACCACGATTCTCACCACGTTTCCAAAATTTCAGCCCATTTGGTACCATAGAGCCTGAGAAAACTGCTTCCAAAGTTCGAACCCAAGTCTGAAATGAGCGTCCATGAAAAATAAAGATTTTAAAAAAAATCCAACTTTATATAGATTTTGTGACTGAATTCGATTTGTACCACGATTTTTGCCACTTTTCCAAAATTTCAGCCCATTTGGTAGCATAGATTTTGAGAAAACTGCTTCCAAAGTTCGAACCTAAGTATGAAATAAGCGTCCATAAGAATCATGATTTTTCTAAGAATCAAACTTTATGGAGATTTTGTGACTGAATTAGATTTGTACCAAGATTCTTACCATTTTTCAAAATTTCAGCCCATTTGGTACCATAGAGCTTGAAAAAACTGCTTCCAAAGTTCGAACCCAAGTCTGAAATGAGGGTCCATAAAAATTATTTTAATTTTTTTTTTTAAATCCAACTTTATATAGACTTTCTGACTGAATTCGATTCGTACCACGATTATCACCACGTTTCCAAAATTTCATTCCATTTGGTACCATAGAGCCTGAGAAAACTGCTTCCAAAGTTCGAACCCAAGTCTGAAATGAGCGTCCATGAAAAATTAAGATTTTTAAAAAAATCCAACTTTATATAGATTTTGTGACTGAATTCGATTTGTACCAAGATTCTTACCATTTTTCAAAAATTTCAGCCCATTTGGTACCATAGAGCTTGAAAAAACTGCTTCCAAAGTTCGAACCCAAGTCTGAAATGAGGGTCCATAAAAATTATGTTTTTTTTTTTTATATCCACCTTTATATAGACTTTCTGACTGAATTCGATTCGTACCACGATTCTCACCACGTTTCCAAAATTTCAGCCCATTTGGTACCATAGAGCCTGAGAAAACTGCTTCCAAAGTTCGAACCCAAGTCTGAAATGAGCGTCCATGAAAAATTAAGATTTTTAAAAAAATCCAACTTTATATAGATTTTCAAGTCTGAAATATGCGTCCATAAGAATGATGATTTTTATAAGAGTCAAACTTTATGGAGATTTTGTGACTGAATTCGATTTGTTCCACGATTCTTACCACTTTTACAAAATTTCAGACAATTTGGTACCATAGAGCTTGAAAAAACTGCTTTCAAAGTTCGAACCCAAGTTTGAAATTAGCGTTCGTTAAAATCAAGATTTTTCTGAGGGTCAAACCTTATGGAGACTTTGTGACTGAATTCGATTCGTACCACGATTTTTACCACGTTTCCAAAATTTCAGCCCATTTGGTACCATAGAGCCTGAGAAAACAGCTTCCAAAATTCGAACCCAAGTCTGAAATGAGCGTTTATAAAAATTATGATTTTTAAAAAAATCCAACTTTATATAGATTTTGTGACTGAATTCGATTTGTTCCACGATTCTTACCACTTTTACAAAATTTCAGTCAATTTGGTACCATAGAGCTTGAAAAAACTGCTTCCAAAGTTCGAACACAAGTCTGAAATTAGCGTTCGTTAAAACCAAGATTTTTCTAAAAGTCAAACTTTATGGAGAATTTGTGACTGAATTCGATTCGTACCACAATTCTCACCACTTTTCCAAAATTTCAGCCCATTTGGTACCATAGAGCCTGAGAAAACTGCTTCCAAAGTTCGAACCCAAGTCTGAAATGAGGGTACATAAAAATTATGGATTTTTTTAAATCCAACTTTATATAGACTTTGTGACTGTATTCGATTCGTACCACGATTCTCACCACGTTTCCAAAATTTCAGCCCATTTGGTACCATAGAGCCTGAGAAAACTGCTTCCAAAGTTCGAACCCAAGTCTGAAATGAGCGTCCATGAAAAATTAAGATTTTTAAAAAAATCCAACTTTATATAGATTTTCAAGTCTGAAATATGCGTCCATAAGAATGATGATTTTTATAAGAGTCAACCTTTATGGAGATTTTGTGACTGAATTCGATTTGTTCCACGATTCTTACCACTTTTACAAAATTTCAGACAATTTGGTACCATAGAGCTTGAAAAAACTGCTTTCAAAGTTCGAACCCAAGTTTGAAATTAGCGTTCGTTAAAATCAAGATTTTTCTGATGGTCAAACTTTATGGAGACTTTGTGACTGAATTCGATTCGTACCACGATTTTTACCACGTTTCCAAAATTTCAGCCCATTTGGTACCATAGAGCCTGAGAAAACAGCTTCCAAAATTCGAACCCAAGTCTGAAATGAGCGTTTATAAAAATTATGATTTTTAAAAAAATCCAACTTTATATAGATTTTGTGACTGAATTCGATTTGTTCCACGATTCTTACCACTTTTACAAAATTTCAGACAATTTGGTACCATAGAGCTTGAAAAAACTGCTTTCAAAGTTCGAACCCAAGTTTGAAATTAGCGTTCGTTAAAATCAAGATTTTTCTGATGGTCAAACTTTATGGAGAATTTGTGACTGAATTCGATTCGTACCACAATTCTCACCACTTTTCCAAAATTTCAGCCCATTTGGTACCATAGAGCCTGTGAAAACTGCTTCCAAAGTTCGAACCCAAGTCTGAAATGAGCGTCCATGAAAAATTAAGATTTTTAAAAAAATCCAACTTTATATAGATTTTGTGACTGAATTCGATTCGTAGCATAGATTTTGCGAAAACTGCTTCCAAAGTTCGAACCTAAGTATGAAATAAGCGTCCATAAGAATCATGATTTTTCTAAGAATCAAACTTTATGGAGATTTTGTGACTGAATTAGATTTGTACCAAGATTCTTACCATTTTTCAAAAATTTCAGCCCATTTGGTACCATAGAGCTTGAAAAAACTGCTTCCAAAGTTCGAACCCAAGTCTGAAATGAGGGTCCATAAAAATTATGATTTTTTTTTTTATATCCAACTTTATATAGACTTTCTGACTGAATTCGATTCGTACCACGATTCTCACCACGTTTCCAAAATTTTAGCCCATTTGGTACCATAGAGCCTGAGAAAACTGCTTCCAAAGTTCGAACCCAAGTCTGAAATGAGCGTCCATAAAAATTATGATTTTTAAAAAAATCCAACTTAATATAGATTTTGTGACTGAATTCGATTTGTACCAAGATTCTTACCATTTTTCAAAAATTTCAGCCCATTTGGTACCATAGAGCTTGAAAAAACTGCTTCCAAAGTTCGAACCCAAGTCTGAAATGAGCGTCCATGAAAAATTAAGATTTTAAAAAAAATCCAACTTTATATAGATTTTCAAGTCTGAAATATGCGTCCATAAGAATGATGATTTTTATAAGAGTCAAACTTTATGGAGATTTTGTGACTGAATTCGATTTGTTCCACGATTCTTACCACTTTTACAAAATTTCAGACAATTTGGTACCATAGAGCTTGAAAAAACTGCTTTCAAAGTTCGAACCCAAGTTTGAAATTAGCGTTCGTTAAAATCAAGATTTTTCTGAGGGTCAAACTTTATGGAGACTTTGTGACTGAATTCGATTCGTACCACGATTCTCACCACGTTTCCAAAATTTTAGCCCATTTGGTACCATAGAGCCTGAGAAAACTGCTTCCAAAGTTCGAACCCAAGTCTGAAATGAGCGTCCATGAAAAATTATGATTTTTAAAAAAATCCAACTTTATATAGATTTTGTGACTGAATTCGATTTGTTCCACGATTCTTACCACTTTTACAAAATTTCAGACAATTTGGTACCATAGAGCTTGAAAAAACTGCTTCCAAAGTTCGAACACAAGTCTGAAATTAGCGTTCGTTAAAATCAAGATTTTTCTAAAAGTCAAACATTATGGAGACTTTGTGACTGAATTCGATTCGTACCACGATTTTTACCACGTTTCCAAAATTTCAGCCCATTTGGTACCATAGAGCCTGAGAAAACAGCTTCCAAAATTCGAACCCAAGTCTGAAATGAGCGTTTATAAAAATTATGATTTTTAAAAAAATCCAACTTTATATAGATTTTGTGACTGAATTCGATTTGTTCCACGATTCTTACCACTTTTACAAAATTTCAGACAATTTGGTACCATAGAGCTTGAAAAAACTGCTTTCAAAGTTCGAACCCAAGTTTGAAATTAGCGTTCGTTAAAATCAAGATTTTTCTGATGGTCAAACTTTATGGAGAATTTGTGACTGAATTCGATTCGTACCACAATTCTCACCACTTTTCCAAAATTTCAGCCCATTTGGTACCATAGAGCCTGAGAAAACTGCTTCCAAAGTTCGAACCCAAGTCTGAAATGAGGGTACATAAAAATTATGGATTTTTTTAAATCCAACTTTATATAGACTTTGTGACTGTATTCGATTCGTACCACGATTCTCACCACGTTTCCAAAATTTCAGCCCATTTGGTACCATAGAGCCTGAGAAAACTGCTTCCAAAGTTCGAACCCAAGTCTGAAATGAGCGTCCATGAAAAATTAAGATTTTTAAAAAAATCCAACTTTATATAGATTTTCAAGTCTGAAATATGCGTCCATAAGAATGATGATTTTTATAAGAGTCAACCTTTATGGAGATTTTGTGACTGAATTCGATTTGTTCCACGATTCTTACCACTTTTACAAAATTTCAGACAATTTGGTACCATAGAGCTTGAAAAAACTGCTTTCAAAGTTCGAACCCAAGTTTGAAATTAGCGTTCGTTAAAATCAAGATTTTTCTGATGGTCAAACTTTATGGAGACTTTGTGACTGAATTCGATTCGTACCACGATTTTTACCACGTTTCCAAAATTTCAGCCCATTTGGTACCATAGAGCCTGAGAAAACAGCTTCCAAAATTCGAACCCAAGTCTGAAATGAGCGTTTATAAAAATTATGATTTTTAAAAAAATCCAACTTTATATAGATTTTGTGACTGAATTCGATTTGTTCCACGATTCTTACCACTTTTACAAAATTTCAGACAATTTGGTACCATAGAGCTTGAAAAAACTGCTTTCAAAGTTCGAACCCAAGTTTGAAATTAGCGTTCGTTAAAATCAAGATTTTTCTGATGGTCAAACTTTATGGAGAATTTGTGACTGAATTCGATTCGTACCACAATTCTCACCACTTTTCCAAAATTTCAGCCCATTTGGTACCATAGAGCCTGTGAAAACTGCTTCCAAAGTTCGAACCCAAGTCTGAAATGAGCGTCCATGAAAAATTAAGATTTTTAAAAAAATCCAACTTTATATAGATTTTGTGACTGAATTCGATTCGTAGCATAGATTTTGCGAAAACTGCTTCCAAAGTTCGAACCTAAGTATGAAATAAGCGTCCATAAGAATCATGATTTTTCTAAGAATCAAACTTTATGGAGATTTTGTGACTGAATTAGATTTGTACCAAGATTCTTACCATTTTTCAAAAATTTCAGCCCATTTGGTACCATAGAGCTTGAAAAAACTGCTTCCAAAGTTCGAACCCAAGTCTGAAATGAGGGTCCATAAAAATTATGATTTTTTTTTTTATATCCAACTTTATATAGACTTTCTGACTGAATTCGATTCGTACCACGATTCTCACCACGTTTCCAAAATTTTAGCCCATTTGGTACCATAGAGCCTGAGAAAACTGCTTCCAAAGTTCGAACCCAAGTCTGAAATGAGCGTCCATAAAAATTATGATTTTTAAAAAAATCCAACTTAATATAGATTTTGTGACTGAATTCGATTTGTACCAAGATTCTTACCATTTTTCAAAAATTTCAGCCCATTTGGTACCATAGAGCTTGAAAAAACTGCTTCCAAAGTTCGAACCCAAGTCTGAAATGAGCGTCCATGAAAAATTAAGATTTTAAAAAAAATCCAACTTTATATAGATTTTCAAGTCTGAAATATGCGTCCATAAGAATGATGATTTTTATAAGAGTCAAACTTTATGGAGATTTTGTGACTGAATTCGATTTGTTCCACGATTCTTACCACTTTTACAAAATTTCAGACAATTTGGTACCATAGAGCTTGAAAAAACTGCTTTCAAAGTTCGAACCCAAGTTTGAAATTAGCGTTCGTTAAAATCAAGATTTTTCTGAGGGTCAAACTTTATGGAGACTTTGTGACTGAATTCGATTCGTACCACGATTCTCACCACGTTTCCAAAATTTTAGCCCATTTGGTACCATAGAGCCTGAGAAAACTGCTTCCAAAGTTCGAACCCAAGTCTGAAATGAGCGTCCATGAAAAATTATGATTTTTAAAAAAATCCAACTTTATATAGATTTTGTGACTGAATTCGATTTGTTCCACGATTCTTACCACTTTTACAAAATTTCAGACAATTTGGTACCATAGAGCTTGAAAAAACTGCTTCCAAAGTTCGAACACAAGTCTGAAATTAGCGTTCGTTAAAATCAAGATTTTTCTAAAAGTCAAACATTATGGAGACTTTGTGACTGAATTCGATTCGTACCACGATTTTTACCACGTTTCCAAAATTTCAGCCCATTTGGTACCATAGAGCCTGAGAAAACAGCTTCCAAAATTCGAACCCAAGTCTGAAATGAGCGTTTATAAAAATTATGATTTTTAAAAAAATCCAACTTTATATAGATTTTGTGACTGAATTCGATTTGTTCCACGATTCTTACCACTTTTACAAAATTTCAGACAATTTGGTACCATAGAGCTTGAAAAAACTGCTTTCAAAGTTCGAACCCAAGTTTGAAATTAGCGTTCGTTAAAATCAAGATTTTTCTGATGGTCAAACTTTATGGAGAATTTGTGACTGAATTCGATTCGTACCACAATTCTCACCACTTTTCCAAAATTTCAGCCCATTTGGTACCATAGAGCCTGAGAAAACTGCTTCCAAAGTTCGAACCCAAGTCTGAAATGAGCGTCCATGAAAAATTAAGATTTTTAAAAAAATCCAACTTTATATAGATTTTCAAGTCTGAAATATGCGTCCATAAGAATGATGATTTTTATAAGAGTCAACCTTTATGGAGATTTTGTGACTGAATTCGATTTGTTCCACGATTCTTACCACTTTTACAAAATTTCAGACAATTTGGTACCATAGAGCTTGAAAAAACTGCTTTCAAAGTTCGAACCCAAGTTTGAAATTAGCGTTCGTTAAAATCAAGATTTTTCTGATGGTCAAACTTTATGGAGACTTTGTGACTGAATTCGATTCGTACCACGATTTTAACCACGTTTCCAAAATTTCAGCCCATTTGGTACCATAGAGCCTGAGAAAACAGCTTCCAAAATTCGAACCCAAGTCTGAAATGAGCGTTTATAAAAATTATGATTTTTAAAAAAATCCAACTTTATATAGATTTTGTGACTGAATTCGATTTGTTCCACGATTCTTACCACTTTTACAAAATTTCAGACAATTTGGTACCATAGAGCTTGAAAAAACTGCTTTCAAAGTTCGAACCCAAGTTTGAAATTAGCGTTCGTTAAAATCAAGATTTTTCTGATGGTCAAACTTTATGGAGAATTTGTGACTGAATTCGATTCGTACCACAATTCTCACCACTTTTCCAAAATTTCAGCCCATTTGGTACCATAGAGCCTGTGAAAACTGCTTCCAAAGTTCGAACCCAAGTCTGAAATGAGCGTCCATGAAAAATTAAGATTTTTAAAAAAATCCAACTTTATATAGATTTTGTGACTGAATTCGATTCGTAGCATAGATTTTGCGAAAACTGCTTCCAAAGTTCGAACCTAAGTATGAAATAAGCGTCCATAAGAATCATGATTTTTCTAAGAATCAAACTTTATGGAGATTTTGTGACTGAATTAGATTTGTACCAAGATTCTTACCATTTTTCAAAAATTTCAGCCCATTTGGTACCATAGAGCTTGAAAAAACTGCTTCCAAAGTTCGAACCCAAGTCTGAAATGAGGGTCCATAAAAATTATGATTTTTTTTTTTATATCCAACTTTATATAGACTTTCTGACTGAATTCGATTCGTACCACGATTCTCACCACGTTTCCAAAATTTTAGCCCATTTGGTACCATAGAGCCTGAGAAAACTGCTTCCAAAGTTCGAACCCAAGTCTGAAATGAGCGTCCATAAAAATTATGATTTTTAAAAAAATCCAACTTAATATAGATTTTGTGACTGAATTCGATTTGTACCAAGATTCTTACCATTTTTCAAAAATTTCAGCCCATTTGGTACCATAGAGCTTGAAAAAACTGCTTCCAAAGTTCGAACCCAAGTCTGAAATGAGCGTCCATGAAAAATTAAGATTTTAAAAAAAATCCAACTTTATATAGATTTTCAAGTCTGAAATATGCGTCCATAAGAATGATGATTTTTATAAGAGTCAAACTTTATGGAGATTTTGTGACTGAATTCGATTTGTTCCACGATTCTTACCACTTTTACAAAATTTCAGACAATTTGGTACCATAGAGCTTGAAAAAACTGCTTTCAAAGTTCGAACCCAAGTTTGAAATTAGCGTTCGTTAAAATCAAGATTTTTCTGAGGGTCAAACTTTATGGAGACTTTGTGACTGAATTCGATTCGTACCACGATTCTCACCACGTTTCCAAAATTTTAGCCCATTTGGTACCATAGAGCCTGAGAAAACTGCTTCCAAAGTTCGAACCCAAGTCTGAAATGAGCGTCCATGAAAAATTATGATTTTTAAAAAAATCCAACTTTATATAGATTTTGTGACTGAATTCGATTTGTTCCACGATTCTTACCACTTTTACAAAATTTCAGACAATTTGGTACCATAGAGCTTGAAAAAACTGCTTCCAAAGTTCGAACACAAGTCTGAAATTAGCGTTCGTTAAAATCAAGATTTTTCTAAAAGTCAAACATTATGGAGACTTTGTGACTGAATTCGATTCGTACCACGATTTTTACCACGTTTCCAAAATTTCAGCCCATTTGGTACCATAGAGCCTGAGAAAACAGCTTCCAAAATTCGAACCCAAGTCTGAAATGAGCGTTTATAAAAATTATGATTTTTAAAAAAATCCAACTTTATATAGATTTTGTGACTGAATTCGATTTGTTCCACGATTCTTACCACTTTTACAAAATTTCAGACAATTTGGTACCATAGAGCTTGAAAAAACTGCTTTCAAAGTTCGAACCCAAGTTTGAAATTAGCGTTCGTTAAAATCAAGATTTTTCTGATGGTCAAACTTTATGGAGAATTTGTGACTGAATTCGATTCGTACCACAATTCTCACCACTTTTCCAAAATTTCAGCCCATTTGGTACCATAGAGCCTGAGAAAACTGCTTCCAAAGTTCGAACCCAAGTCTGAAATGAGCGTCCATGAAAAATTAAGATTTTTAAAAAAATCCAACTTTATATAGATTTTCAAGTCTGAAATATGCGTCCATAAGAATGATGATTTTTATAAGAGTCAACCTTTATGGAGATTTTGTGACTGAATTCGATTTGTTCCACGATTCTTACCACTTTTACAAAATTTCAGACAATTTGGTACCATAGAGCTTGAAAAAACTGCTTTCAAAGTTCGAACCCAAGTTTGAAATTAGCGTTCGTTAAAATCAAGATTTTTCTGATGGTCAAACTTTATGGAGACTTTGTGACTGAATTCGATTCGTACCACGATTTTAACCACGTTTCCAAAATTTCAGCCCATTTGGTACCATAGAGCCTGAGAAAACAGCTTCCAAAATTCGAACCCAAGTCTGAAATGAGCGTTTATAAAAATTATGATTTTTAAAAAAATCCAACTTTATATAGATTTTGTGACTGAATTCGATTTGTTCCACGATTCTTACCACTTTTACAAAATTTCAGACAATTTGGTACCATAGAGCTTGAAAAAACTGCTTTCAAAGTTCGAACCCAAGTTTGAAATTAGCGTTCGTTAAAATCAAGATTTTTCTGATGGTCAAACTTTATGGAGAATTTGTGACTGAATTCGATTCGTACCACAATTCTCACCACTTTTCCAAAATTTCAGCCCATTTGGTACCATAGAGCCTGAGAAAACTGCTTCCAAAGTTTGAACCCAAGTCTGAAATGAGCGTCCATGAAAATTTAAGATTTTTAAAAAAATCCAACTTTATATAGATTTTGTGACTGAATTCGATTCGTAGCATAGATTTTGCGAAAACTGCTTCCAAAGTTCGAACCTAAGTATGAAATAAGCGTCCATAAGAATCATGATTTTTCTAAGAATCAAACTTTATGGAGATTTTGTGACTGAATTAGATTTGTACCAAGATTCTTACCATTTTTCAAAAATTTCAGCCCATTTGGTACCATAGAGCTTGAAAAAACTTCTTCCAAAGTTCGAACCCAAGTCTGAAATGAGGGTCCATAAAAATTATGATTTTTTTTTTTATATCCAACTTTATATAGACTTTCTGACTGAATTCGATTCGTACCACGATTCTCACCACGTTTCCAAAATTTTAGCCCATTTGGTACCATAGAGCTTGAAAAAACTGCTTCCAAAGTTCGAACCCAAGTCTGAAATGAGGGTCCATAAAAATTATGATTTTTTTTTTTAAATCCAACTTTATATAGACTTTCTGACTGAATTCGATTCGTACCACGATTCTCACCACGTTTCCAAAATTTCAGCCCATTTGGTACCATAGAGCCTGAGAAAACTGCTTCCAAAGTTCGAACCCAAGTCTGAAATGAGCGTCCATAAAAATTATGATTTTTAAAAAAATCCAACTTAATATAGATTTTGTGACTGAATTCGATTTGTACCAAGATTCTTACCATTTTTCAAAAATTTCAGCCCATTTGGTACCATAGAGCTTGAAAAAACTGCTTCCAAAGTTCGAACCCAAGTCTGAAATGAGCGTCCATGAAAAATTAAGATTTTAAAAAAAATCCAACTTTATATAGATTTTCAAGTCTGAAATATGCGTCCATAAGAATGATGATTTTTATAAGAGTCAAACTTTATGGAGATTTTGTGACTGAATTCGATTTGTTCCACGATTCTTACCACTTTTACAAAATTTCAGACAATTTGGTACCATAGAGCTTGAAAAAACTGCTTTCAAAGTTCGAACCCAAGTTTGAAATTAGCGTTCGTTAAAATCAAGATTTTTCTGAGGGTCAAACTTTATGGAGACTTTGTGACTGAATTCGATTCGTACCACGATTCTTACCACGTTTCCAAAATTTCAGCCCATTTGGTACCATAGAGCCTGAGAAAACAGCTTCCAAAATTCGAACCCAAGTCTGAAATGAGCGTCCATGAAAAATTATGATTTTTAAAAAAATCCAACTTTATATAGATTTTGTGACTGAATTCGATTTGTTCCACGATTCTTACCACTTTTACAAAATTTCAGACAATTTGGTACCATAGAGCTTGAAAAAACTGCTTCCAAAGTTCGAACACAAGTCTGAAATTAGCGTTCGTTAAAATCAAGATTTTTCTAAAAGTCAAACTTTATGGAGAATTTGTGACTGAATTCGATTCGTACCACAATTCTCACCACTTTTCCAAAATTTCAGCCAATTTGGTACCATAGAGCCTGAGAAAACTGCTTCCAAAGTTCGAACCCAAGTCTGAAATGAGCGTCCATGAAAAATTAAGATTTTAAAAAAAATCCAACTTTATATAGATTTTCAAGTCTGAAATATGCGTCCATAAGAATGATGATTTTTATAAGAGTCAAACTTTATGGAGATTTTGTGACTTAATTCGATTTGTTCCACGATTCTTACCACTTTTACAAAATTTCAGACAATTTGGTACCATAGAGCTTGAAAAAACTGCTTTCAAAGTTCGAACCCAAGTTTGAAATTAGCGTTCGTTAAAATCAAGATTTTTCTGAGGGTCAAACTTTATGGAGACTTTGTGACTGAATTCGATTCGTACCACGATTCTTACCACGTTTCCAAAATTTCAGCCCATTTGGTACCATAGAGCCTGAGAAAACAGCTTCCAAAATTCGAACCCAAGTCTGAAATGAGCGTCCATGAAAAATTATGATTTTTAAAAAAATCCAACTTTATATAGATTTTGTGACTGAATTCGATTTGTTCCACGATTCTTACCACTTTTACAAAATTTCAGACAATTTGGTACCATAGAGCTTGAAAAAACTGCTTCCAAAGTTCGAACACAAGTCTGAAATTAGCGTTCGTTAAAATCAAGATTTTTCTAAAAGTCAAACTTTATGGAGAATTTGTGACTGAATTCGATTTGTACCACAATTCTCACCACTTTTCCAAAA
This sequence comes from Hesperophylax magnus, assembly GCA_026573805.1. NCBI lineage: Eukaryota > Metazoa > Arthropoda > Insecta > Trichoptera > Limnephilidae > Hesperophylax > Hesperophylax magnus. Next base: position 20,417 of record JAIUSX010000418.1, on the reverse strand, counting down.
TTTCAGCCAATTTGGTACCATAGAGCCTGAGAAAACTGCTTCCAAAGTTCGAACCCAAGTCTGAAATGAGGGTCCATGAAAAATTAAGATTTTTAAAAAAATCCAACTTTATATAGATTTTGTGACTGAATTCGATTTGAACCACGAATCTTACCACTTTTCCAAAATTTCAGCCCATTTGGTACCATAGAGCTTGAAAAAACTGCTTCCAAAGTTCGAACCCAAGTCTAAAATGAGGGTACATAAAAATTATGGATTTTTTTAAATCCAACTTTATATAGAATTTGTGACTGTATTCGATTCGTACCTCGATTCTCACCACGTTTCCAAAATTTCAGCCCATTTGGTACCATAGAGCCTGAGAAAACTGCTTCCAAAGTTCGAACCCAAGTCTGAAATGAGCGTCCATGAAAAATTAAGATTTTTAAAAAAATCCAACTTTATATAGATTTTGTTACTGAATTCGATTTGTACCAAGATTCTTACCATTTTTCAAAAATTTCAGCCCATTTGGTACCATAGAGCTTGAAAAAACTGCTTCCAAAGTTCGAACCCAAGTCTGAAATGAGGGTCCATAAAAATTATGATTTTTTTTTTTATATCAAACTTTATATAGACTTTCTGACTGAATTCGATTCGTACCACGATTCTCACCACGTTTCCAAAATTTCAGCCCATTTGGTACCATAGAGCCTGAGAAAACTGCTTCCAAAGTTCGAACCCAAGTCTGAAATGAGCGTCCATGAAAAATTAAGATTTTTAAAAAAATCCAACTTTATATAGATTTTGTTACTGAATTCGATTTGTACCAAGATTCTTACCATTTTTCAAAAATTTCAGCCCATTTGGTACCATAGAGCTTGAAAAAACTGCTTCCAAAGTTCGAACCCAAGTCTGAAATGAGGGTCCATGAAAAATTAAGATTTTTAAAAAAATCCAACTTTATATAGATTTTGTGACTGAATTCGATTTGAACCACGAATCTTACCACTTTTCCAAAATTTCAGCCCCTTTGGTACCATAGAGCTTGAAAAAACTGCTTCCAAAGTTCGAACCCAAGTCTAAAATGAGGGTACATAAAAATTATGGATTTTTTTAAATCCAACTTTATATAGACTTTGTGACTGTATTCGATTCGTACCTCGATTCTCACCACGTTTCCAAAATTTCAGCCCATTTGGTACCATAGAGCCTGAGAAAACTGCTTCCAAAGTTCGAACCCAAGTCTGAAATGAGCGTCCATGAAAAATTAAGATTTTTAAAAAAATCCAACTATATATAGATTTTGTTACTGAATTCGATTTGTACCAAGATTCTTACCACTTTTCGAAAATTTCAGCCCATTTGGTACCATAGAGCTTGAAAAAACTGCTTCCAAAGTTCGAACCTAAGTATGAAATAAGCGTCCATAAGAATCATGATTTTTCTAAGAATCAAACTTTATGGAGATTTTGTGACTGAATTAGATTTGTACCAAGATTCTTACCATTTTTCAAAAATTTCAGCCCATTTGGTACCATAGAGCTTGAAAAAACTGCTTCCAAAGTTCGAACCCAAGTCTGAAATGAGGGTCCATAAAAATTATGATTTTTTTTTTATATCCAACTTTATATAGACTTTCTGACTGAATTCGATTCGTACCACGATTCTCAACACGTTTCCAAAATTTTAGCCCATTTGGTACCATAGAGCCTGAGAAAACTGCTTCCAAAGTTCGAACCCAAGTCTGAAATGGGGGTCCATAAAAATTATGATTTTTTTTTTTATATCCAACTTTATATAGACTTTCTGACTGAATTCGATTCGTACCACGATTCTCACCACTTTTCCAAAATTTTAGCCCATTTGGTACCATAGAGCCTGAGAAAACTGCTTCCAAAGTTCGAACCCAAGTCTGAAATGAGCGTCCATGAAAAATTAAGATTTTTAAAAAAATCCAACTTTATATAGATTTTGTTACTGAATTCGATTTGTACCAAGATTCTTACCATTTTTCAAAAATTTCAGCCCATTTGGTACCATAGAGCTTGAAAAAACTGCTTCCAAAGTTCGAACCCAAGTCTGAAATGAGGGTCCATAAAAATTATGATTTTTTTTTTTATATCAAACTTTATATAGACTTTCTGACTGAATTCGATTCGTACCACGATTCTCACCACGTTTCCAAATTTTCAGCCCATTTGGTACCATAGAGCCTGAGAAAACTGCTTCCAAAGTTCGAACCCAAGTCTGAAATGAGCGTCAATGAAAAATTAAGATTTTTAAAAAAATCCAACTTTATATAGATTTTGTGACTGAATTCGATTTGTACCAAGATTCTTACCATTTTTCAAAAATTTCAGCCCATTTGGTACCATAGAGCTTGAAAAAACTGCTTCCAAAGTTCGAACCCAAGTCTGAAATGAGCGTCCATGAAAAATTAAGATTTTAAAAAAAATCCAACTTTATATAGATTTTCAAGTCTGAAATATGCGTCCATAAGAATGATGATTTTTATAAGAGTCAAACTTTATGGAGATTTTGTGACTTAATTCGATTTGTTCCACGATTCTTACCACTTTTACAAAATTTCAGACAATTTGGTACCATAGAGCTTGAAAAAACTGCTTCCAAAGTTCGAACACAAGTCTGAAATTAGCGTTCGTTAAAATCAAGATTTTTCTAAAAGTCAAACTTTATGGAGAATTTGTGACTGAATTCGATTTGAACCACGAATCTTACCACTTTTCCAAAATTTCAGCCCCTTTGGTACCATAGAGCTTGAAAAAACTGCTTCCAAAGTTCGAACCCAAGTCTAAAATGAGGGTACATAAAAATTATGGATTTTTTTAAATCCAACTTTATATAGACTTTGTTACTGAATTCGATTTGTACCAAGATTCTTACCACTTTTCGAAAATTTCAGCTCATTTGGTAGCATAGATTTTGCGAAAACTGCTTCCAAAGTTCGAACCTAAGTCATACTAAATAAGCGTCATTTCATAAATAAGCGTCCATAAGAATCCTAAGTCATACTAAATAAGTCATTTCATAAATAAGCGTCCATAAGAATCATGATTTTTCTAAGAATCAAACTTTATGGAGATTTTGTGACTGAATTCGATTCGTACCACGATTCTCACCACGTTTCCAAAATTTTAGCCCATTTGGGACCATAGAGCTTGAAAAAACTGCTTCCAAAATTCGAACCCAAGTCTGAAATGAGGGTCCATAAAAATTATGATTTTTTTTTTAAAATCCAACTTTATATAGACTTTGTGACTGAATTCGATTTGTACCAAGATTCTTACCATTTTTCAAAAATTTCAGCCCATTTGGTACCATAGAGCTTGAAAAAACTGCTTCCAAAGTTCGAACCCAAGTCTGAAATGAGCGTCCATGAAAAATTAAGATTTTAAAAAAAATCCAACTTTATATAGATTTTCAAGTCTGAAATATGCGTCCATAAGAATGATGATTTTTATAAGAGTCAAACTTTATGGAGATTTTGTGACTTAATTCGATTTGTTCCACGATTCTTACCACTTTTACAAAATTTCAGACAATTTGGTACCATAGAGCTTGAAAAAACTGCTTCCAAAGTTCGAACACAAGTCTGAAATTAGCGTTCGTTAAAATCAAGATTTTTCTAAAAGTCAAACTTTATGGAGAATTTGTGACTGAATTCGATTTGAACCACGAATCTTACCACTTTTCCAAAATTTCAGCCCCTTTGGTACCATAGAGCTTGAAAAAACTGCTTCCAAAGTTCGAACCCAAGTCTAAAATGAGGGTACATAAAAATTATGGATTTTTTTAAATCCAACTTTATATAGACTTTGTTACTGAATTCGATTTGTACCAAGATTCTTACCACTTTTCGAAAATTTCAGCTCATTTGGTAGCATAGATTTTGCGAAAACTGCTTCCAAAGTTCGAACCTAAGTCATACTAAATAAGCGTCATTTCATAAATAAGCGTCCATAAGAATCCTAAGTCATACTAAATAAGTCATTTCATAAATAAGCGTCCATAAGAATCATGATTTTTCTAAGAATCAAACTTTATGGAGATTTTGTGACTGAATTCGATTCGTACCACGATTCTCACCACGTTTCCAAAATTTTAGCCCATTTGGGACCATAGAGCTTGAAAAAACTGCTTCCAAAATTCGAACCCAAGTCTGAAATGAGGGTCCATAAAAATTATGATTTTTTTTTTAAAATCCAACTTTATATAGACTTTGTGACTGTATTCGATTCGTACCACGATTCTCACCACGTTTCCAAAATTTCAGCCCATTTGGTACCATAGAGCCTGAGAAAACTGCTTCCAAAGTTCGAACCCAAGTCTGAAATGAGCGTCCATGAAAAATTAAGATTTTTAAAAAAATCCAACTTTATATAGATTTTGTGACTGAATTCGATTTGTTCCACGATTCTTACCACTTTTACAAAATTTCAGACAATTTGGTACCATAGAGCTTGAAAAAACTGCTTTCAAAGTTCGAACCCAAGTTTGAAATAAGCGTTCGTTAAAATCAAGATTTTTCTGATGGTCAAACTTTATGGAGACTTTGTGACTGAATTCGATTTGTACCAAGATTCTTACCACTTTTCCAAAATTTCAGCCCATTTGGTAGCATAGATTTTGCGAAAACTGCTTCCAAAGTTCGAACCTAAGTATGAAATAAGCGTCCATAAGAATCATGACTTTTCTAAGAATCAAACTTTATGGAGATTTTGTGACTGAATTAGATTTGTACCAAGATTCTTACCATTTTTCAAAAATTTCAGCCCATTTGGTACCATAGAGCTTGAAAAAACTGCTTCCAAAGTTCGAACCCAAGTCTGAAATGAGGGTCCATAAAAATTATGATTTTTTTTTTTATATCCAACTTTATATAGACTTTCTGACTGAATTCGATTCGTACCACGATTCTCACCACGTTTCCAAAATTTCAGCCCATTTGGTACCATAGAGCCTGAGAAAACTGCTTCCAAAGTTCGAACCCAAGTCTGAAATGAGCGTCCATGAAAAATTAAGATTTTAAAAAAAATCCAACTTTATATAGATTTTCAAGTCTGAAATATGCGTCCATAAGAATGATGATTTTTATAAGAGTCAAACTTTATGGAGATTTTGTGACTGAATTCGATTTGTTCCACGATTCTTACCACTTTTACAAAATTTCAGACAATTTGGTACCATAGAGCTTGAAAAAACTGCTTTCAAAGTTCGAACCCAAGTTTGGAATTAGCGTTCGTTAAAATCAAGATTTTTCTGAGGGTCAAACTTTATGGAGACTTTGTGACTGAATTCGATTCGTACCACGATTCTTACCACGTTTCCAAAATTTCAGCCCATTTGGTACCATAGAGCCTGAGAAAACAGCTTCCAAAATTCGAACCCAAGTCTGAAATGAGCGTCCATGAAAAATAATGATTTTTAAAAAAATCCAACTTTATATAGATTTTGTGACTGAATTCGATTTGTTCCACGATTCTTACCACTTTTACAAAATTTCAGACAATTTGGTACCATAGAGCTTGAAAAAACTGCTTCCAAAGTTCGAACACAAGTCTGAAATTAGCGTTCGTTAAAATCAAGATTTTTCTAAAAGTCAAACTTTATGGAGAATTTGTGACTGAATTCGATTCGTACCACAATTCTCACCACTTTTCCAAAATTTCAGCCCATTTGGTACCATAGAGCCTGAGAAAACTGCTTCCAAAGTTCGAACCCAAGTCTGAAATGAGGGTACATAAAAATTATGGATTTTTTTAAATCCAACTTTATATAGACTTTGTGACTGTATTCGATTCGTACCACGATTCTCACCACGTTTCCAAAATTTCAGCCCATTTGGTACCATAGAGCCTGAGAAAACTGCTTCCAAAGTTCGAACCCAAGTCTGAAATGAGCGTCCATGAAAAATTAAGATTTTTAAAAAAATCCAACTTTATATAGATTTTGTGACTGAATTCGATTTGTACCAAGATTCTTACCATTTTTCAAAAATTTCAGCCCATTTGGTACCATAGAGCTTGAAAAAACTGCTTCCAAAGTTCGAACCCAAGTCTGAAATGAGCGTCCATGAAAAATTAAGATTTTAAAAAAAATCCAACTTTATATAGATTTTCAAGTCTGAAATATGCGTCCATAAGAATGATGATTTTTATAAGAGTCAAACTTTATGGAGATTTTGTGACTGAATTCGATTTGTTCCACGATTCTTACCACTTTTACAAAATTTCAGACAATTTGGTACCATAGAGCTTGAAAAAACTGCTTTCAAAGTTCGAACCCAAGTTTGAAATTAGCGTTCGTTAAAATCAAGATTTTTCTGAGGGTCAAACTTTATGGAGACTTTGCGACTGAATTCGATTCGTACCACGATTCTTACCACGTTTCCAAAATTTCAGCCCATTTGGTACCATAGAGCCTGAGAAAACAGCTTCCAAAATTCGAACCCAAGTCTGAAATGAGCGTCCATGAAAAATTAAGATTTTAAAAAAAATCCAACTTTATATAGATTTTCAAGTCTGAAATATGCGTCCATAAGAATGATGATTTTTATAAGAGTCAAACTTTATGGAGATTTTGTGACTGAATTCGATTTGTTCCACGATTCTTACCACTTTTACAAAATTTCAGACAATTTGGTACCATAGAGCTTGAAAAAACTGCTTTCAAAGTTCGAACCCAAGTTTGAAATTAGCGTTCGTTAAAATCAAGATTTTTCTGATGGTCAAACTTTATGGAGACTTTGTGACTGAATTCGATTCGTACCACGATTCTTACCATGTTTCCAAAATTTCAGCCCATTTGGTACCATAGAGCCTGAGAAAACAGCTTCCAAAATTCGAACCCAAGTCTGAAATGAGCGTTTATAAAAATTATGATTTTTAAAAAAATCCAACTTTATATAGATTTTGTGACTGAATTCGATTTGTTCAACGATTCTTACCACTTTTACAAAATTTCAGACAATTTGGTACCATAGAGCTTGAAAAAACTGCTTTCAAAGTTCGAACCCAAGTTTGAAATTAGCGTTCGTTAAAATCAAGATTTTTCTGATGGTCAAACTTTATGGAGAATTTGTGACTGAATTCGATTCGTACCACAATTCTCACCACTTTTCCAAAATTTCAGCCCATTTGGTACCATAGAGCCTGAGAAAACTGCTTCCAAAGTTCGAACCCAAGTCTGAAATGAGCGTCCATGAAAAATTAAGATTTTTAAAAAAATCCAACTTTATATAGATTTTGTGACTGAATTCGATTTGTACCAAGATTCTTACCACTTTTCCAAAATTTCAGCCCATTTGGTAGCATAGATTTTGCGAAAACTGCTTCCAAAGTTCGAACCTAAGTATGAAATAAGCGTCCATAAGAATCATGATTTTTCTAAGAATCAAACTTTATGGAGATTTTGTGACTGAATTAGATTTGTACCAAGATTCTTACCATTTTTCAAAAATTTCAGCCCATTTGGTACCATAGAGCTTGAAAAAACTGCTTCCAAAGTTCGAACCCAAGTCTGAAATGAGGGTCCATAAAAATTATGATTTTTTTTTTTATATCCAACTTTATATAGACTTTCTGACTGAATTCGATTCGTACCACGATTCTCACCACGTTTCCAAAATTTTAGCCCATTTGGTACCATAGAGCCTGAGAAAACTGCTTCCAAAGTTCGAACCCAAGTCTGAAATGAGCGTCCATGAAAAATTAAGATTTTTAAAAAAATCCAACTTTATATAGACTTTGTGACTGAATTCGATTTGTACCACGATTCTCACCACGTTTCCAAAATTTCAGCCCATTTGGTACCATAGAGCCTGAGAAAACTGCTTCCAAAGTTCGAACTCAAGTCTGAAATGAGCGTCCATAAAAATTATGATTTTTAAAAAAATCGAACTTTAAATAGATTTTGTGACTGAATTCGATTTGTACCACGATTCTTGCCACTTTTCCAAAATTTCAGCCCATTTGGTAGCATAGATTTTGAGAAAACTGCTTCCAAAGTTCGAACCTAAGTATGAAATAAGCGTCCATAAGAATCATGATTTTTCTAAGAATCAAACTTTATGGAGATTTTGTGACTGAATTAGATTTGTACCAAGATTCTTACCATTTTTCAAAAATTTCAGCCCATTTGGTACCATAGAGCTTGAAAAAACTGCTTCCAAAGTTCGAACCCAAGTCTGAAATGAGCGTCCATGAAAAATTAAGATTTTTAAAAAAATCCAACTTTATATAGATTTTCAAGTCTGAAATATGCGTCCATAAGAATGATGATTTTTATAAGAGTCAAACTTTATGGAGATTTTGTGACTGAATTCGATTTGTTCCACGATTCTTACCACTTTTACAAAATTTCAGACAATTTGGTACCATAGAGCTTGAAAAAACTGCTTTCAAAGTTCGAACCCAAGTTTGAAATTAGCGTTCGTTAAAATCAAGATTTTTCTGATGGTCAAACTTTATGGAGACTTTGTGACTGAATTCGATTTGTACCAAGATTCTTACCACTTTTCCAAAATTTCAGCCCATTTGGTAGCATAGATTTTGCGAAAACTGCTTCCAAAGTTCGAACCTAAGTATGAAATAAGCGTCCATAAGAATCATGATTTTTCTAAGAATCAAACTTTATGGAGATTTTGTGACTGAATTAGATTTGTACCAAGATTCTTACCATTTTTCAAAAATTTCAGCCCATTTGGTACCATAGAGCTTGAAAAAACTGCTTCCAAAGTTCGAACCCAAGTCTGAAATGAGGGTCCATAAAAATTATGATTTTTTTTTTTATATCCAACTTTATATAGACTTTCTGACTGAATTCGATTCGTACCACGATTCTCACCACGTTTCCAAAATTTTAGCCCATTTGGTACCATAGAGCCTGAGAAAACTGCTTCCAAAGTTCGAACCCAAGTCTGAAATGAGCGTCCATGAAAAATTAAGATTTTTAAAAAAATCCAACTTTATATAGACTTTGTGACTGAATTCGATTCGTACCACGATTCTCACCACGTTTCCAAAATTTCAGCCCATTTGGTACCATAGAGCCTGAGAAAACTGCTTCCAAAGTTCGAACCCAAGTCTGAAATGAGCGTCCATAAAAATTATGATTTTTAAAAAAATCGAACTTTAAATAGATTTTGTGACTGAATTCGATTTGTACCACGATTCTTGCCACTTTTCCAAAATTTCAGCCCATTTGGTAGCATAGATTTTGAGAAAACTGCTTCCAAAGTTCGAACCTAAGGATGAAATAAGCGTCCATAAGAATCATGATTTTTCTAAGAATCAAACTTTATGGAGATTTTGTGACTGAATTAGATTTGTACCAAGATTCTTACCATTTTTCAAAAATTTCAGCCCATTTGGTACCATAGAGCTTGAAAAAACTGCTTCCAAAGTTCGAACCCAAGTCTGAAATGAGCGTCCATGAAAAATAAAGATTTTTAAAAAAATCCAACTTTATATAGATTTTCAAGTCTGAAATATGCGTCCATAAGAATGATGATTTTTATAAGAGTCAAACTTTATGGAGATTTTGTGACTGAATTCGATTTGTTCCACGATTCTTACCACTTTTACAAAATTTCAGACAATTTGGTACCATAGAGCTTGAAAAAACTGCTTTCAAAGTTCGAACCCAAGTTTGAAATTAGCGTTCGTTAAAATCAAGATTTTTCTGATGGTCAAACTTTATGGAGAATTTGTGACTGAATTCGATTCGTACCACAATTCTCACCACTTTTCCAAAATTTCAGCCCATTTGGTACCATAGAGCCTGAGAAAACTGCTTCCAAAGTTCGAACCCAAGTCTGAAATGAGCGTCCATGAAAAATTAAGATTTTTAAAAAAATTCAACTTTATATAGATTTTGTGACTGAATTCGATTTGTTCCACGATTCTTACCACTTTTACAAAATTTCAGACAATTTGGTACCATAGAGCTTGAAAAAACTGCTTCCAAAGTTCGAACACAAGTCTGAAATTAGCGTTCGTTAAAATCAAGATTTTTCTAAAAGTCAAACATTATGGAGAATTTGTGACTGAATTCGATTCGTACCACGATTCTCACCACGTTTCCAAAATTTCAGCCCATTTGGTACCATAGAGCCTGAGAAAACTGCTTCCAAAGTTCGAACCCAAGTCTGAAATGAGCGTCCATGAAAAATTAAGATTTTTAAAAAAATCCAACTTTATATAGATTTTGTGACTGAATTCGATTTGTACCAAGATTCTTACCATTTTTCAAAAATTTCAGCCCATTTGGTACCATAGAGCTTGAAAAAACTGCTTCCAAAGTTCGAACCCAAGTCTGAAATGAGAGTCCATGAAAAATTAAGATTTTAAAAAAAATCCAACTTTATATAGATTTTCAAGTCTGAAATATGCGTCCATAAGAATGATGATTTTTATAAGAGTCAAACTTTATGGAGATTTTGTGACTGAATTCGATTTGTTCCACGATTCTTACCACTTTTACAAAATTTCAGACAATTTGGTACCATAGAGCTTGAAAAAACTGCTTTCAAAGTTCGAACCCAAGTTTGAAATTAGCGTTCGTTAAAATCAAAATTTTTCTGAGGGTCAAACTTTATGGAGACTTTGCGACTGAATTCGATTCGTACCACGATTCTTACCACGTTTTCAAAATTTCAGCCCATTTGGTACCATAGAGCCTGAGAAAACAGCTTCCAAAATTCGAACCCAAGTCTGAAATGAGCGTCCATGAAAAATAATGATTTTTAAAAAAATCCAACTTTATATAGATTTTGTGACTGAATTCGATTTGTTCCACGATTCTTACCACTTTTACAAAATTTCAGACAATTTGGTACCATAGAGCTTGAAAAAACTGCTTCCAAAGTTCGAACACAAGTCTGAAATTAGCGTTCGTTAAAACCAAGATTTTTCTAAAAGTCAAACTTTATGGAGAATTTGTGACTGAATTCGATTCGTATCACAATTCTCACCACTTTTCCAAAATTTCAGCCCATTTGGTACCATAGAGCCTGAGAAAACTGCTTCCAAAGTTCGAACCCAAGTCTGAAATGAGCGTCCATGAAAAATTAAGATTTTTAAAAAAATCCAACTTTATATAGATTTTGTGACTGAATTCGATTTGTACCAAGATTCTTACCACTTTTCCAAAATTTCAGCCCATTTGGTAGCATAGATTTTGCGAAAACTGCTTCCAAAGTTCGAACCTAAGTATGAAATAAGCGTCCATAAGAATCATGATTTTTCTAAGAATCAAACTTTATGGAGATTTTGTGACTGAATTAGATTTGTACCAAGATTCTTACCATTTTTCAAAAATTTCAGCCCATTTGGTACCATAGAGCTTGAAAAAACTGCTTCCAAAGTTCGAACCCAAGTCTGAAATGAGGGTCCATAAAAATTATGATTTTTTTTTTTATATCCAACTTTATATAGACTTTCTGACTGAATTCGATTCGTACCACGATTCTCACCACGTTTCCAAAATTTTAGCCCATTTGGTACCATAGAGCCTGAGAAAACTGCTTCCAAAGTTCGAACCCAAGTCTGAAATGAGCGTCCATGAAAAATTAAGATTTTTAAAAAAATCCAACTTTATATAGACTTTGTGACTGAATTCGATTCGTACCACGATTCTCACCACGTTTCCAAAATTTCAGCCCATTTGGTAGCATAGATTTTGAGAAAACTGCTTCCAAAGTTCGAACCTAAGTATGAAATAAGCGTCCATAAGAATCATGATTTTTCTAAGAATCAAACTTTATGGAGATTTTGTGTCTGAATTAGATTTGTACCAAGATTCTTACCATTTTTCAAAAATTTCAGCCCATTTGGTACCATAGAGCTTGAAAAAACTGCTTCCAAAGTTCGAACCCAAGTCTGAAATGAGCGTCCATGAAAAATTAAGATTTTTAAAAAAATCCAACTTTATATAGATTTTCAAGTCTGAAATATGCGTCCATAAGAATGATGATTTTTATAAGAGTCAAACTTTATGGAGATTTTGTGACTGAATTCGATTTGTTCCACGATTCTTACCACTTTGACAAAATTTCAGACAATTTGGTACCATAGAGCTTGAAAAAACTGCTTTCAAAGTTCGAACCCAAGTTTGAAATAAGCGTTCGTTAAAATCAAGATTTTTCTGATGGTCAAACTTTATGGAGACTTTGTGACTGAATTCGATTTGTACCAAGATTCTTACCACTTTTCCAAAATTTCAGCCCATTTGGTAGCATAGATTTTGCGAAAACTGCTTCCAAAGTTCGAACCTAAGTATGAAATAAGCGTCCATAAGAATCATGATTTTTCTAAGAATCAAACTTTATGGAGATTTTGTGACTGAATTAGATTTGTACCAAGATTCTTACCATTTTTCAAAAATTTCAGCCCATTTGGTACCATAGAGCTTGAAAAAACTGCTTCCAAAGTTCGAACCCAAGTCTGAAATGAGGGTCCATAAAAATTATGATTTTTTTTTTTATATCCAACTTTATATAGACTTTCTGACTGAATTCGATTCGTACCACGATTCTCACCACGTTTCCAAAATTTCAGCCCATTTGGTACCATAGAGCCTGAGAAAACTGCTTCCAAAGTTCGAACCCAAGTCTGAAATGAGCGTCCATGAAAAATTAAGATTTTTAAAAAAATCCAACTTTATATAGATTTTGTGACTGAATTCGATTTGTACCAAGATTCTTACCATTTTTCAAAAATTTCAGCCCATTTGGAACCATAGAGCTTGAAAAAACTGCTTCCAAAGTTCGAACCCAAGTCTGAAATGAGCGTCCATGAAAAATTAAGATTTTAAAAAAAATCCAACTTTATATAGATTTTCAAGTCTGAAATATGCGTCCATAAGAATGATGATTTTTATAAGAGTCAAACTTTATGGAGATTTTGTGACTGAATTCGATTTGTTCCACGATTCTTACCACTTTTACAAAATTTCAGACAATTTGGTACCATAGAGCTTGAAAAAACTGCTTTCAAAGTTCGAACCCAAGTTTGAAATTAGCGTTCGTTAAAATCAAGATTTTTCTGATGGTCAAACTTTATGGAGAATTTGTGACTGAATTCGATTCGTACCACAATTCTCACCACTTTTCCAAAATTTCAGCCCATTTGGTACCATAGAGCCTGAGAAAACTGCTTCCAAAGTTCGAACCCAAGTCTGAAATGAGCGTCCATGAAAAATTAAGATTTTTAAAAAAATCCAACTTTATATAGACTTTCTGACTGAATTCGATTCGTACCACGATTCTCACCACGTTTCCAAAATTTTAGCCCATTTGGTACCATAGAGCCTGAGAAAACTGCTTCCAAAGTTCGAACCCAAGTCTGAAATGAGCGTCCATGAAAAATTAAGATTTTTAAAAAAATCCAACTTTATATAGACTTTGTGACTGAATTCGATTCGTACCACGATTCTCACCACGTTTCCAAAATTTCAGCCCATTTGGTACCATAGAGCCTGAGAAAACTGCTTCCAAAGTTCGAACCCAAGTCTGAAATGAGCGTCCATAAAAATTATGATTTTTAAAAAAATCGAACTTTAAATAGATTTTGTGACTGAATTCGATTTGTACCACGATTCTTGCCACTTTTCCAAAATTTCAGCCCATTTGGTAGCATAGATTTTGAGAAAACTGCTTCCAAAGTTCGAACCTAAGGATGAAATAAGCGTCCATAAGAATCATGATTTTTCTAAGAATCAAACTTTATGGAGATTTTGTGACTGAATTAGATTTGTACCAAGATTCTTACCATTTTTCAAAAATTTCAGCCCATTTGGTACCATAGAGCTTGAAAAAAACTGCTTCCAAAGTTCGAACCCAAGTCTGAAATGAGCGTCCATGAAAAATAAAGATTTTTAAAAAAATCCAACTTTATATAGATTTTCAAGTCTGAAATATGCGTCCATAAGAATGATGATTTTTATAAGAGTCAAACTTTATGGAGATTTTGTGACTGAATTCGATTTGTTCCACGATTCTTACCACTTTTACAAAATTTCAGACAATTTGGTACCATAGAGCTTGAAAAAACTGCTTTCAAAGTTCGAACCCAAGTTTGAAATTAGCGTTCGTTAAAATCAAGATTTTTCTGATGGTCAAACTTTATGGAGAATTTGTGACTGAATTCGATTCGTACCACAATTCTCACCACTTTTCCAAAATTTCAGCCCATTTGGTACCATAGAGCCTGAGAAAACTGCTTCCAAAGTTCGAACCCAAGTCTGAAATGAGCGTCCATGAAAAATTAAGATTTTTAAAAAAATCCAACTTTATATAGATTTTGTGACTGAATTCGATTTGTTCCACGATTCTTACCACTTTTACAAAATTTCAGACAATTTGGTACCATAGAGCTTGAAAAAACTGCTTCCAAAGTTCGAACACAAGTCTGAAATTAGCGTTCGTTAAAATCAAGATTTTTCTAAAAGTCAAACTTTATGGAGAATTTGTGACTGAATTCGATTCGTACCACGATTCTCACCACGTTTCCAAAATTTCAGCCCATTTGGTACCATAGAGCCTGAGAAAACTGCTTCCAAAGTTCGAACCCAAGTCTGAAATGAGCGTCCATGAAAAATTAAGATTTTTAAAAAAATCCAACTTTATATAGATTTTGTGACTGAATTCGATTTGTACCAAGATTCTTACCATTTTTCAAAAATTTCAGCCCATTTGGTACCATAGAGCTTGAAAAAACTGCTTCCAAAGTTCGAACCCAAGTCTGAAATGAGCGTCCATGAAAAATTAAGATTTTAAAAAAAATCCAACTTTATATAGATTTTCAAGTCTGAAATATGCGTCCATAAGAATGATGATTTTTATAAGAGTCAAACTTTATGGAGATTTTGTGACTGAATTCGATTTGTTCCACGATTCTTACCACTTTTACAAAATTTCAGACAATTTGGTACCATAGAGCTTGAAAAAACTGCTTTCAAAGTTCGAACCCAAGTTTGAAATTAGCGTTCGTTAAAATCAAAATTTTTCTGAGGGTCAAACTTTATGGAGACTTTGCGACTGAATTCGATTCGTACCACGATTCTTACCACGTTTCCAAAATTTCAGCCCATTTGGTACCATAGAGCCTGAGAAAACAGCTTCCAAAATTCGAACCCAAGTCTGAAATGAGCGTCCATGAAAAATAATGATTTTTAAAAAAATCCAACTTTATATAGATTTTGTGACTGAATTCGATTTGTTCCACGATTCTTACCACTTTTACAAAATTTCAGACAATTTGGTACCATAGAGCTTGAAAAAACTGCTTCCAAAGTTCGAACACAAGTCTGAAATTAGCGTTCGTTAAAACCAAGATTTTTCTAAAAGTCAAACTTTATGGAGAATTTGTGACTGAATTCGATTCGTACCACAATTCTCACCACTTTTCCAAAATTTCAGCCCATTTGGTACCATAGAGCCTGAGAAAACTGCTTCCAAAGTTCGAACCCAAGTCTGAAATGAGCGTCCATGAAAAATTAAGATTTTTAAAAAAATCCAACTTTATATAGATTTTGTGACTGAATTCGATTTGTACCAAGATTCTTACCACTTTTCCAAAATTTCAGCCCATTTGGTAGCATAGATTTTGCGAAAACTGCTTCCAAAGTTCGAACCTAAGTATGAAATAAGCGTCCATAAGAATCATGATTTTTCTAAGAATCAAACTTTATGGAGATTTTGTGACTGAATTAGATTTGTACCAAGATTCTTACCATTTTTCAAAAATTTCAGCCCATTTGGTACCATAGAGCTTGAAAAAACTGCTTCCAAAGTTCGAACCCAAGTCTGAAATGAGGGTCCATAAAAATTATGATTTTTTTTTTATATCCAACTTTATATAGACTTTCTGACTGAATTCGATTCGTACCACGATTCTCACCACGTTTCCAAAATTTTAGCCCATTTGGTACCATAGAGCCTGAGAAAACTGCTTCCAAAGTTCGAACCCAAGTCTGAAATGAGCGTCCATGAAAAATTAAGATTTTAAAAAAAATCCAACTTTATATAGATTTTCAAGTCTGAAATATGCGTCCATAAGAATGATGATTTTTATAAGAGTCAAACTTTATGGAGATTTTGTGACTGAATTCGATTTGTTCCACGATTCTTACCACTTTTACAAAATTTCAGACAATTTGGTACCATAGAGCTTGAAAAAACTGCTTTCAAAGTTCGAACCCAAGATTGGAATTAGCGTTCGTTAAAATCAAGATTTTTCTGAGGGTCAAACTTTATGGAGACTTTGTGACTGAATTCGATTCGTACCACGATTCTTACCACGTTTCCAAAATTTCAGCCCATTTGGTACCATAGAGCCTGAGAAAACAGCTTCCAAAATTCGAACCCAAGTCTGAAATGAGCGTCCATGAAAAATAATGATTTTTAAAAAAATCCAACTTTATATAGATTTTGTGACTGAATTCGATTTGTTCCACGATTCTTACCACTTTTACAAAATTTCAGACAATTTGGTACCATAGAGCTTGAAAAAAACTGCTTCCAAAGTTCGAACACAAGTCTGAAATTAGCGTTCGTTAAAATCAAGATTTTTCTAAAAGTCAAACTTTATGGAGAATTGTGACTGAATTCGATTCGTACCACAATTCTCACCACTTTTCCAAAATTTCAGCCCATTTGGTACCATAGAGCCTGAGAAAACTGCTTCCAAATTTCGAACCCAAGTCTGAAATTAGCCTAAATAAAAAAGACGATTTTTCTAAAAATCCAAATTTATGGAGATTTTGTGACTGAATTCGATTTGTACCAAGATCCTACCATTTTTCAAAAATTTCAGCCCATTTGGTGCCATAGAGCTTGAAAAAACTGCTTCCAAAGTTCGAACCCAAGTCTGAAATGAGGGTCCATAAAAATTAAGATTTTTTTAAAAATCCAACTTTATATAGATTTTGTGACTGAATTCGATTTGTACCACGATTCTTACCACTTTTCCAAAATTTCAGCCCATTTGGTAGCATAGATTTTGAGAAAACTGCTTCCAAAGTTCGAACCTAAGTATGAAATAAGCGTCTAAAGAATCATGATTTTTCTAAGAATCAAACTTTATGGTGATTTTGTGACTGAATTCGATTTGTTCCAAGATTCTTACCATTTTTCAAAAATTTCAGCCCATTTGGTACCATAGAGCCTGAGAAAACTGCTTCCAAAGTTCGAACCCAAGTCTGAAATGAGCGTCCATAAAAATTGTGATTTAAAAAAAAATCCAACTTTATATAGATTTTGTGACTGAATTCGATTTGGAGCATGATTCTTATCACTGTTCCGAAATTCAAGCCCATTTGGTACCATAGAGCCTGAGAAAACTGCTTCCAAATTTCGAACCCAAGTCTGAAACTAATTAAATAAAAGGCTAACCTTAATAAAAAAGATGATTTTTCTAAAAATCCAACTTTATGGAGATTTTGTGACTGATTTCGATTTGTTCGACGATTCTTACCACTTTTACAAAATTTCAGCCCATTTGGTACCATAGAACTTGAAAAAACTGCCTCCAAATTTCGAACCCAGGTCTGAAATGAGCGTCCATAAAAAATTATGATTTTTTAAAAAAATCCAACTTTATATAGATTTTGTGACTGAATTCGATTTGGAGCATGATTTTTATCACTGGTCCGAAATTCAAGCCCATTTGGTACCATAGAGCCTGAGAAAACTGCTTCCAAAGTTCGAACCCAAGTCTGAAATGAGCGTCCATAAAAATTGTGATTTAAAAAAAAATCCAACTTTATATAGATTTTGTGACTGAATTCGATTTGGAGCATGATTCTTATCACTGTTCCGAAATTCAAGCCCATTTGGTACCATAGAGCCTGAGAAAACTGCTTCCAAATTTCGAAACCAAGTCTGAAACTAATTAAATAAATGGCTAACCTTAATAAAAAAGATGATTTTTCTAAAAATCCAACTTTATGGAGATTTTGTGACTGATTTCTTTTTTTTCCACGATTCTTACCACTTTTACAAAATTTCGGCCCATTTGGTACCATAGAACTTGAAAAAACTGCCTCCAAATTTCGAACCCAAGTCTGAAATGATGGTCCATAAAAATTATGTTTTTTTAAAAATCCAACTTTATATAGATTTTGTGACTGAAATCGATTTGTACCACGATTCTTACCACTTTTGAAAAATTTCAGCCCATTTGGTAGCATAGATTTTGAGAAAACTGCTTCCAAAGTTCGAACCCAAGTCTGAAATTAGCGTCCATAAAAATTATGATTTTTTAAAAAAATCCAACTTTATATAGATTTTGTGACTGAATTCGATTTGGAGCATGATTTTTATCACTGTTCCGAAATTCAAGCCCATTTGGTACCATAGAGCCTGAGAAAACTGCTTCCAAATTTCGAACCCAAGTCTGAAATTAGCCTAAATAAAAAAGACGATTTTTCTAAAAATCCAAATTTATGGAGATTTTGTGACTGAATTCGATTTGTACCAAGATCCTACCATTTTTCAAAAATTTCAGCCCATTTGGTGCCATAGAGCTTGAAAAAACTGCTTCCAAAGTTCGAACCCAAGTTTGAAATGAGGGTCCATAAAAATTAAGATTTTTTTAAAAATCCAACTTTATATAGATTTTGTGACTGAATTCGATTTGTACCACGATTCTTACCACTTTTCCAAAATTTCAGTCCATTTGGTAGCATAGATTTTGAGAAAACTGCTTCCAAAGTTCGAACCTACGTATGAAATAAGCGTCCATAAGAATCATGATTTTTCTAAGAATCAAACTTTATGGAGATTTTGTGACTGAATTCGATTTGTTCCAAGATTCTTACCATTTTTCAAAAATTTCAGCCCATTTGGTACCATAGAGCTTGAAAAAACTGCTTCGAAAGTTCGAACATAAGTCTGAAATGAGGGTCCATAAAAATTATGATTTTTTTTTAAATCCAACTTTATATAGACTTTGTGACTGAATTCGATTCGTACCACGTTTCTCACCACGTTTCCAAAATTTCAGCCCATTTGATAGCATAGATTTTGAGAAAACTGCTTCCAAAGTTCGAACCTAAGTATGAAATGAGCGTCCATAAGAATCATGATTTTTCTACGAATCAAACTTTATGGAGATTTTGTGACTGAATTCGATTTGTACAAAGATTCTTACCATTTTTCAAAAATTTCAGCCCATTTGGTACCATAGAGCCTGAGAAAACTGCCTCCAAATTTCGAACCCAAGTCTGAAATGAGCGTCCATAAAAATTGTGATTTTTTAAAAAAATCCAACTTTATATAGATTTTGTGACTGAATTCGATTTGGAGCATGATTCTTATCACTGTTCCGAAATTCAAGCCCATTTGGTACCATAGAGCCTGAGAAAACTGCCTCCAAATTTCGAACCCAAGTCTGAAATGAGGGTCCATAAAAATTATGATTTTTTTAAAAATCCAACTTTATATAGATTTTGTGACTGAAATCGATTTGTACCACGATTCTTACCACTTTTACAAAATTTCGGCCCATTTGGTACCATAGAACTTGAGAAAACTGCTTCCAAAGTTCGAACCCATGTCTGAAATTAGCGTCCATAAAAATTATGATTTTTTAAAAAAATCCAACTTTATATAGATTTTGTGACTGAATTCGATTTGGAGCATGATTTTTATCAATGTTCCGAAATTCAAGCCCATTTGGTACCATAGAGCCTGAGAAAACTGCTTCCAAATTTCGAACCCAAGTCTGAAATTAGCCTAAATAAAAAAGACGATTTTTCTAAAAATCCAAATTTATGGAGATTTTGTGACTGAAGTCGATTTGTACCAAGATCCTACCATTTTTCAAAAATTTCAGCCCATTTGGTGCCATAGAGCTTGAAAAAACTGCTTCCAAAGTTCGAACCCAAGTCTGAAATGAGGGTCCATAAAAATTAAGATTTTTTTAAAATCCAACTTTATATAGATTTTGTGACTGAATTCGATTTGTACCACGATTCTTACCACTTTTCCAAAATTTCAGCCCATTTGGTAGCATAGATTTTGAGAAAACTGCTTCCAAAGTTCGAACCTAAGTATGAAATAAGCGTCCATAAGAATCATGATTTTTCTAAGAATCAAACTTTATGGTGATTTTGTGACTGAATTCGATTTGTTCCAAGATTCTTACCATTTTTCAAAAATTTCAGCCCATTTGGTACCATAGAGCCTGAGAAAACTGCTTCCAAAGTTCGAACCCAAGTCTGAAATGAGCGTCCATAAAAATTGTGATTTTAAAAAAATCCAACTTTATATAGATTTTGTGACTGAATTCGATTTGGAGCATGATTCTTATCACTGTTCCGAAATTCAAGCCCATTTGGTACCATAGAGCCTGAGAAAACTGCTTCCAAATTTCGAACCTCAGTCTGAAACTAATTAAATAAAAGGCTAACCT
>JAIUSX010000417.1:0-34907 GCA_026573805.1 Hesperophylax magnus | reverse complement strand
CCGTCTTTCACCATAAATATGTTTGTTTTACCAAATTTTCCGGTTTTCACCATAAATATGGTATGCTTTTACCAGATTATACCGCCTAACACCATAAATTGGTATGTTTTACCTATTTTATCGCCTTTCACCATAAATTTATATGTATTACCCACATTTACCGCCTTCCACAATATTTTTGTATGTTTAACCACGTTTTACCGTCTTCTACCATAAATATGTTTGTTTTACACGTTTTAACGTCTTCCACTATAAATATGTATGTTTTACTACATTTTACGGTCTTCAACCATCAATATTCACCTTATATTATATGTTTTACAATCATTTATCCAAATTTATCATTTTCACAGTGTTTTACATTATTTTAGCATATGTTCTCCGACTTAACATTTCCCCTGTCCGATGGGACATTTTCAGTGTCCGACTAGACATTTCCCCTGTCCGATGGGACATTTACAAGGTCCGATCGGACATTTTCGCATCTGGAAATGTCAGATCGGACATCGTATATGTCCGATCCGACAGAGAAAATGTCCTATCGGACATCGGATATGTCCGATCGGATACTGGAAATGTCCTGTCGGGACATCGGATAAGTCCGATCGGACACTGGAAATATCCTACCCGGACATCAGATGTGTCCGATCAGACATTGGATGTGTCCGATCGGAAATCGGATATGTCCGATCAGACAATGGACATGTCAGATCGGACATCGGATATGTCCGATCGGACAAAAGAAATGTCCTATCGGACATCGGATATGTACGATAGGACACCTGGAGATATCCTATCGGACATCGAATAAGTCCGATCAAACACTGAAAATGTCAGATCGGATATCAGATAAGTCTGATCTGACACTGGAAATGTCCTACCGGACATCAGATGTGACCGATCAGACATTGGATGTGTCCGATCGGACATCGGATGGGTCCGATCGGACATTGGACATGTCAGATTGGACATCGAATATGTCCGATCGGACATCGGATATGTCGGATCGGACACTGGAAATGTCCAATCGGACATCGAATAAGTCCAATCGGACACTGGAAATGTCAGATCGGACATCGGATATGTCCGATCGGACAGAGGAAATGTCCTACCGGACATCAGATGTGACCGATCAAACATTGGATGTGTCCGATTGGACATCGGATGTGTCCGATCGGACACTGGACATGTCAGATTGGACATCGAATATGTCCGATCGGACATCGTATATGTCCGATCGGACACTGAAAATGTCCTATCGGACATCCGATATGTCCGATCGGACACTGGAAATGTCCAATCGGACATCGAATTAGTCCGGTCGGACACTGGGAAATGTCAGATCGGACATCGGATATGTCCGATCGGACAGAGGAATGTCCTATCGGACATCGTATATGTCCGATCGGACACTGGAAATGTCCTATCGGACATCGGATAGGTCCGATCGGACACTGGAAATGTCCTACCGGACATCAGATGTGTCCGATCAGACATTGGATGTGTCCGATCGGACATCGGATGTGTCCGATCGGACACTGGACATGTCAGATTGGACATCGGAATATGTCCGATCGGACATCGGATATGTCCGATCGGACACTGGAAATGTCCTATCGGACATCGAATAAGTCCGATCGTTTAAAAACAATCGAATGTATAGTGGAAGACGGTAAAAAAGTTGTAAGACATACAAATGTATGGTGGAAGGCGGTAAAAATGTGGTAAAACATTCAAATGTATGGTGGAAGAAGGTAAAAAGTTGTAAGACTTACAAATGTATGGTGGAAGGCGGTAAAATGTGGTAAAACATTCAAATGTATGGTGGAAGACGGTGGATTGTGCGTTAAATATACAAATGTATGGTGGAAGACGGTGGATTGTGGTTAAATATACAAATGTATGGTGGAAGACGGTGGATTGTGGTTAAATATACAAATGTATGGTGGAAGACGGTGAATTGTGGTTAAATATACAAATGTATGGTGGAAGACGGTGAATTGTGGTTAAATATACAAATGTATGGTGGAAGACGGTGAATTGTGGTAAAACCTTGAAAATTTGAATAAATTATTTTAAAAAAGGCCTCGTCCGCAAGTAACTCACAAAAATAATAATATTGTAAAAATATTCCGATTCATTCATTAATGGTCGTAAAATGTGGTAGAATATCAATGAAAAGCGTTAAATTTAGGCAAATGTATGGCAGAAGACTCTAAAACAGCAAACGGCAAGCTGAACCTTGAAAAACATGGTCAAATATTTAAAAAAAATCTTTTAAAAACCGTAAAAACTAGTCAAAAATATGACGAAGACGTTTCACATCGTAAAACATAATAAAACCTCGAAAAATATAGTAATATTCAGAAAAGTCATTAAAAACCAGTAAAGTAAATGGTAAAACATCATTTAAAACCGTAAAACATCGTAAAATATGACAAAACCATGAATAACATAGATAAAATATGGTAAATAAATTTAAAAACAGTTCAACTTAGTCAAAAGTATGGCGGAAGTCTTCAAAAGTATGGCGGAAGTCTTCAAAAACACATGTTGTACCTTTTTTACTGTGTTTTACCATATTTACCACGTCTTATAATGATTTTCAATGAATTTTCGAAATTTCAAGCTCTTATAGACCACCATCGTTTTACCATCTTCCATTATAAAATAATAAACATACTTAATAAGGTAAAAGACGGTAAAAATGGGATAAACGATGGTAAAACAAAGAAATGATTGGTAAATTGTGGTAAAACCTAGAAATTCTTGGTGGTTGGAGGACGGAAAAATATGGCAGGATCTTGAAACTTTGAAAATCAACTGATAAAAATAATAGAATACCGTTAAAATATGCCTATAAATTGGTTTATCCTTGGTAATCGTCGTAAAATATGATGCAACATGTCACATAAATATTTTGTGACAAGAGAAGTTCTTGCTTAATTGGGTTTATTTTGTCTATGGTGTTTTTTCTCAAACTCTGGCAATATTTTGAAGGAAGGAAGTACAGTTTTGTTTATGGTCACTTCCTCCCCGGCCTTCTTGGCCGGTGGGTCGGCGGATCCAGTCACTCGCCTTTTAAGGGGTTTCAATCTGAGTTAATCATGTGAATAGGAGTTATTATTTCTTTTTAAGAAAGGCGCGGGGTGTTTATCCATTCACGTACAGTTCGTGTTTGTTATTATTTTAGTGGGGAATATGGAATCCCGCTTTTATTGAGTGTTGGCCGATGGTCATGTCGGAGTGCTCGTGTTTCGGACTTGAAACCGAGATTGGCTTGGCCCTAGCTGTGGCTGGTTGTTCTTGGCGGAGCGCCCTCCCGCTGCCACTAAGAAAACGGATTGCTGTCTTGGCTCCGTTGAAGAGTCTGGTCGACTACCACGTGCTGCAGGCCTGATGCCCCTGCAGGCGTCCATTGAAGGAGTAGCGTTCTCCCGTGCCACTAAGAGAACGGATTGCTGTCCTGGCTCCGTAGAAGAGTCTGATTGGTTTCCACGTGCTGCAGACCTGATGTTCCTGCAGGCGTACCTTGGAGGTGTTGCGTCCTCCCGCTTCCCCTAAGAAGGATGTCCTGGCTTTCGTCCCGGGTCCGTTCCTCACTTCCGGATACAAGTCTTCGTACGCCATCCGTTGTCGTTCTTTCGTTTCACGTTAAGTTAGTTTAGTTTGATTCAGGAGTCCATCGGGTATGTGCCTATATTTATTTCTATGGTTACAATGTTTATCATCTGTACTGCTTTGTTGTAACTCTTGATGTTTCAATATATTTTCCATTAAGAATTCATTCTTATTATTTATGATCACCCAACTTACTTGACAGGAAATTAATCCCACAATCATGAGATGGACATCTCTGCTCTACCGTATTTTTACCCTAACAAATTATACCTTACATTTGGCGCCCTAACTTCTTTACCTTACAAACATCAGTTAAAACCGTTTAATGTAGTCAAATTTATGGCGGAATACGGTAAAACAGCGAAAAACGTGGTATACCTTTGAAAACATAGTAAAATATTGCAAAAGATCATTAAAAACCTTGAAAAAGGTCATGTATATGACGGAAGACGTGAAACATCGGACAACATGATAAAACCATGACAACTATAGTCAAATTTGGAAAACATCATTGAAAACCAGTCAAATATATGGCGGTAGATGTTAAAACATCGTACAACGTGATAAAACCTTGAAAAAAATTGTAAAACATAAATAAAAACAGTTCAACTTGTCAATAGTAGGGCGGAAGGCTTGAAAAACACATGTTGAACCATTTTTACTATATTTTACCATTTTCACCACTTCTTATAATGATTTTCAAAAATGATAAAATTTTCAAGCTTTTATCCACGTTCGAATTGTTTCACCATCTTCAACCACAAATTTTAGTACGTTATACATCATTTATAATATTTTACGATGTTTACCTTCTTTAATATCATTTTGCCATGTAGGTATTATGACGTTTTTTAGTATCTTACCACGTTTATTCATATTGAACCATGTTTTTATGTGTTTTACCTCCTTATTGGGTGAAACTTGGTGAAACATGAAAAAAAAACAATAAGATATGTTATTTGGTAAGATATTTTTAAACTTTCGAAACATCACCTCGATTTATCACATGTTGCCACGTTTACCACGTGTTGCTACGTTTGTTAGTATCTTACCACGTATCGTCATATTCAACCATATTTTTATGTGTTTTAACTCCTTATTGGGTGAAACTTGATGACACATGGACAAAAATCAATAAGATATGTAAAGCAATGAAAAACATAGGAAAAATTGAAAAATCATTTTCAAAATCAGTCAAATATAGTAAAGGCCCTTATATACCTGGCTTACAACGTTTAAAAATTAAATAAATAGTTAAATGCGGTCAATAACTTAAAGAATGGCAAGAGATGACAAAAAGTGAGAAATTTAGAAAATCATACAATGCACTTGTGTGGCGTAAATGACGTAAAGTACGTGTTTAAAATGCAGTAAAAATGCAATAAGTACGTAAAGACGTGAAAAAATCAATACACGGTATTACTCGCTAAAACACTAGTCATACACTTAAACACCTATATTCATCATATTAAACCATGTTTTTTGTGAGTTTTGTATGAAACACCGTAAAACATGAAAAAAAGTCATAAAATTATGTAAAAATTTGTAAACCACGCTAAAACCAAGTAAATAGTGATTTAATATGGTAAAACAAAGCGAAACGAGGTTAAAACTCGCAGAAATGTGGTCAAACCGCAAAACATTGGAAATCAATGTGAATTTAAATTGTTAAAAATTGAACAACTGATCAAACACGGTAAAACAAGGGATGAATTGTGGTTAATATGCTTAAACAGGAGAAAGCACAGCAAAATTGAGAAAATATGGTAAAACATGGAATACTAACTAAAAGACTGTATTTTTTAGCATGTTTTATGATATTTTACGGTGGTTGCTGTTCTCCAAGATTCTCCAAGATTAAGAATTATCTTTCTGCATTCTCAAAGAATTTCATCTTTTTAACAATTTCTTACAATTTTCTGCATTCTCAAAGAATTTCATCTTTTTAACAATTTCTTACAATTTTTATGCTTTTAAGCGTTTTTAATGCTAGTTGCATTTCTCTATCATATTTTTGTTTCTGCATTTTTACAGTATTTATCCTTTTAACCATTTTTATGCTTTTCAGCGTATTTAACCCTAGAACCGTACCCATCATAGATCATACACTAACAGTACCCAGGGGTACTGGAGTACCCCGTTAAATTAAACATCTTTTTTACGTGAGAAAAAATATTTATTCTAAATTAACTTACATGGACTGTTATGGCACTTATTTCAGTCTTTCATAATAAAATAAGGCTTAATTAAAAGTAACTTTTCTTAACAATTTTGGCAAATCTTTGTTTGGTGCTCTAAACATATGAAACGTTTACATTTCTTACATTGAGCGCGTGACTTACGATCTTTTGCCCTGGGACAAAATGAACAACTTCCAGATTTTGATTTTAAAGGGGTTGTAGCATCATAAGACCGCTTTTTTCCTAATATTCCGCCAATACTTTCTTGGAGATGCATCGGCAAAGTTTTGTATAAAAATCGATCCTCCAAGTGAGGTTTTATAAGGTCAAAAGCTAAAGTCTTCAGATAAGTTCGTCTATTCTTGAAAACTTGTTTTCCGGTAGCGTTAGATGAATGCAGTAATATCATAGAATTGATTCCGACGATATTCAAAATTCCATAGAAGACACAAAGGCTCCAGCGACGAGTTTTAGGAGACACACTGTATGTATGACAAAGTTGATCAAACGTATCCACACTCCCCTTGGTTTGGTTGTAAAAACTTATTATTTCTCGTAAATCAACAGACTTGTCTTGGTCTGGTTGGAAGTGTGTAGTGGAAAGCATAGCACGTTTTTCTTTTTTCATTTGCTTAGCTTTGGAGGCACATATGATAGTAAAGTAAGTTCGTTATGAAAAGCAAACATTGATGTATTCATATGGCGGTCTTTTGTGTCCAAGAAATGGGTAGGTATTTCTGTTTTGTTTTTTTTTCAGTGTTCCAACTGTTGTAATAATTTTTTAAAGCAGTTTTTCAGCAGCAGGGATTGAAGTAAACCAGTTATCATACGTGATAATTCTGTTAGATCGATGAATAGAAGTTGAAAGCTCCAATGCATAATACTCAGCAACTGGTAATCCTCGTGGTGTAGAACCTTTTCCTGTATATATTATACTATTTATCATATAATACGATTTTGAATCGCAAAACATTAATAATCTTATACCGTATTTATCCGGTTTTGATGGTATATACATACGAAAATGGCATCTACCGCGAAACCCAAGTAATTTCTCGTCAATTGTGGTACAATCTGAAGGTAAATAGAGATTTTTTGAAGTTTCAACAATGTGATCAAACAGTTCTTTTAATCAGCATACAGAAGAAGGCGTTGAATTTCATCTTGCGATAGATTTTGACGTAAAGCCATCTAAAAAAAAAGAATTATTCAAGTTACACGCAACTAAATGCAAAATACCTAAATATAATAAATAATTACACATTTTTTCCAAAACAAAGTTATGTGTAAGGTTATTATGCAAATAAAAACAACATTCAAATAAAGAAATACGTATCAAATAGCACAATAACATGCTTTATTTCGCAAAAACATTAAAATCATAGTAATGAAAATAATTACCTTAACCGTACCCAGGGGTACTGGAGCACCCCACGCACGTTTTGCCACGACCACACACTAGCAGGACTCCTGCTCGACTGATGCTTCGAAGCGACTCCCCCCCACTTGCAAATACGCGGCGGCGCGAAAAGATCCGTTGTGAAACGAAAAAGTTATCGCAAATTTTCATTTTTTTTTAAATTTGTACCCCAGGGTACGGTTCTAGGGTTAATGCTAGTTGCTTTACTCTATCATATTTGTGATTGTGCATTTTTACAGTATTTTATTCTTTTAAAGAGTTTTTGCATTTTTATGCTTTAAAGCGTTTTTAATTCTAGTTGAGTTTCTTTTTCACATTTTTGTTTGTGCATTTGTACAGTATTTTATCCACAGACATAGGAATTAATAGACGAGAAGGTAATGGCGAGGGGTAAAATCAACTGTTGAAGAACGAAGGGGGTGAAGCTGACTGTGATTCGTCAATAAATCAATCTGACAGTAAATAGGCATCTCGCATTATAATATCACCATTTACTTCTTAAAAGTAAAATCTGTTTTTGAATGAATAGACATTTTTACATGGGAGCGCAAATTACTCGCCACGTTATGAACAAATTTGCGAAGTCCAAATTCGGCAAAAAAATTCGGTTCTATTTTCAGAGTCGAATATTTCGTTTAAGTATTTAGTTAAGACACTTTTATAAATGTTCATAATTTACTTCCCAGCAACCAACCAGCTTTGTGTTTTGCGTCCAGACATGTTTCTACAACTGATCCATATTATACGATGTGAATATGCTTAAAATAAAGTAAAATAATGTTTATATATGGAATGTAATACGACAATTGGGTTTATTCTCTTTTTCACATCTATTTTTACAAGTTTTCATAGCACAAGTCAACATTTTGCCGTGTTATTTCGTAAAATGAACCGATGATGCCTCGACCATAGTTCGCACAAGAATGATGACGTCACGTTTTCAAATTTCACTTGAGGCCATACGCGAGCACAGCCGGCTCCAATGGAACCGGTATGGGGAGTGGGGATAATACGCTTTTAATCACTTAGGGCAGGTCTATTAATATTCATATTATATATCTATTATTTTATCCCTTTTATCATTTTAATGCTTTAAAGCATATTTTATTGCTTGTTGCTCTTATCTTTCATATTTTTGTTTCTGCAATTTTAAAGTATTTTATCATTTTAACCATTTTATGCCATTTTACTGAATTTAAGCGTTTTATCCGTATTCTTGATTTTGTAAGTAAACAATTTTTTTTATCAAATCAACCATCTTTTACACTTTTCACCATGTTTTGAAAATTTAAGTGTGTTTTATTAAATTCTGTACCTTTTACCACTTTTTCACTACAGTAAAGGGTTTGGCGTTATTTAACGTTGGACATTATTACGGCATTTTACTCTATTGATTTAGTAACTCTTCGCCGTTGCTATGTTTAACGTCATTTACCGCATTTCAACATTTTTGGCGTGATTTCTCATTTTTTCTGAAATTCTACGAATTATTGTATTGACAAATGGACAGAAATGTCCTAAAAGAAATTTCCGATGTAGCATATATCCAAAGGGTTTGTCCAATTGGACAATATTTTGTCCGATCGGACAAAAAATTGTCTGATTTGACAATTATTGTATTTTATTTAATAATTGTCTGACTCGACAAAACTGTGTCCGATCGGACAAATCGAACCATACAAATTATTGACTTTTAGACAAAAAAATTTCCGACTGGAGAAAGTATTTTTCTATTGGACAAATAATCGTAAAATATTGTTTATATGTGGTAAAACATGTTAAAATATAGATTGATGCATAGAGCGGCCGGCCTAAAGTATGCGGTGAAAAAACATAGTAAAATATTGAAAATCTTGGATATACTGTTTAACTGAATCATATACATTTCCCATTTCTCATACTTGGTTTCATCACTAGAATCACTTCGGACTTCAAAAACGTAAATACCCTTAGAACTCTTTACTGCTCCTTGGTTCGACCCCATCTTGAATATGCTTGTGTTATTTGGTCTCCTTTTTATTCTGTTCACATTCGACGCATTGAATCTGTTCAACATCGGTTCTTAAGAAGGATTGCTAGCAGGCTAGGTTTAGAAAAAGGCAAATACTCATATGATGAAATTGAACTAACTCTAAACCTCTCTCCTTTGGAAGTACGTCGTGAAAAAAATGACCTCATTTGCTTCTTCAAAATTATAAATGTTATTATTGATTCACCTACTCTACTGCAACTCATTCCCTTCAATATCCCCTCGCAAAGACTCAGAAATAATGAACTGCTCTTCCTCAACCATCATTCGACAAATTATGGATATTATTCACCATTGTCCAAAATGTGTAGACTGGTCAACTCAAGTCAAAACCTTAACTTTTTTGGGATAAGTCTAAATGATTTTTGCCAGTCGCTAAACAAGTGACGGAATATTATAAGTGTCCTGTGGTCCTGACCCACGGCGTTTTCTTAACTTGATTCGACTTGTCACTTTATTTTCTTATATTATATCTACCTTATGTCTTTGCTTTCATGTACCTTTGTCTACTCCTATATTTTTTTATTTTACTTTATTCGTGTTATTATTTTGTAATTTGGACGATGTCCGTTAATAAATAAATAAATTTATTGTAAACACGAGTATTAGACTCTCGTAAAGGTAAACATGTTTAATTATTATTTGAAATATGTTTTTAATGTGTAAATTTAAATAATTATATTGTATTTTATAAAATAAATAAAAAATTAAGAAAAAAAATAATTTCGCCAACTTAATATATTTTTATCATTTTATGTTTTTTAGACCTTTACGGATATTTAACTGAATTTTATGCGATTAAACGATTAACCGTCTTGTGAATTTTTCCAATATGTGAAATTCGTGTGTTATTAATCACTTTATTGTAGATAGTTTGAACGTTTTTCCGTTCTACTCCTTATTCTATATCTATTCCGTTCATTTTTTTAATGTCGTGTTTTAAATGAGATAAATGCAGAATTGGAATTTTATGTTAATATTATAAGTTAAATAAGCGTTATTTAGGATTTTTACATTGAAACACTTTTTATAATCTTTGCCATTTTTTGACACTATTAACCGTTTTTTTCCAGTTTTCAGGAATTTATCTGTCCTACTTAATATTTGCTTTTCGCTACCTTTTACCTACCGATTTTACCATTTTTTTACATTTTTGTACTTGTTTTACCATGTATTGTGAGTTCTCCAGGTTTTACCAATTTTTTTCTATGTATTCTATGTTTGGCAGTCATTTAGACAGTGTACCGTGTAAAACATTGCCTCATTTTTTGCCGTGCATTGTCATCTTTAACCATATTTGACAATATTTCCCGTGTTTGGTCATGTTTGAGCGCATTAACTCTTTTTTTTAACCCTTTTTTGAGTTTTCTATATTTAATTTTCATAATAGTTCTATTGGTTAACGTGTTCCTCATTTATTGGCGTGCTTTTGTCATCTTAAACCATGTTTTACCAAGTTTTACTAAATTTAATCATTTTTTACCCTATTTTACGAAATTTGCCAATGTAAGTCTACTTTGTTAACGATATTTCTTCAAAATATCTCAACCAAACGTGGAAGAACATAACTAAGTTTCATAAAGGACATTAAAAAAATTGAAAATGTGATAAATCATTATTAAACCTGGGAAATAAGGTATAAAATAAAGAAAACAGGTCCAACGAAGAAAAACACTGTGAAAAATGACAACATGTGCTAAAATTATGTAAAACACGCTAAAAAATCTAAGATGGAATAAAATAGGGTAAAACAGAAAAAGGTTTGGTGGAAGACGGTAAAATGTGGTAAATTATACAAATGTATGATGGAAGACTCTTAAATGTGGTAAAACATACAAATGTATGGTGCAAGACGGTAAAATATGGTAAAACGCACAAATGAATGGTGCAAGACGGTAAAATGTGGTAAAACACACAAATGAATGGTGGAAGACGGTTAAATGTGGTAAAACAAACAAATGAATGGTGGAAGACGGTTTAATGTGGTAAAACATACAAATGTATGGTGCAAGAGGGTAAAATGTGGTAAAACACACAAATGAATGGTGCAAAACGGTAAAATGTAGTAAAACACACAATTTTATTTATTTTTTTTTTCTATAGATCCTACAAAACTGATCAATCAGTTTAATTGTAAGAGATCTCTCACTTTTTCTATGTATTAGCTTATAATAATATAATATTTAATTTGAACTTGATACTTATCTTGATCCACAATATTAATAGTTTTTATGTTTGACGGAGGTAGATCAATCTAATTGTCCTTTTTATTTTTGAATAACATGTCTCATTTTTAATATCTTCTGGTAATGAGTTAAATAATTCCGGAATTTTATGTCTTTTTGTTCTATCTCCGTATACATTTTGCGATATTTTAATAATGAACATTTGTGCTTCTCTATGCCTAGTAGGGTAGTTATGGTTTACAGGTTTTTTGAATTCTGTGTTCCAGAATTCATCTAGCGTTAGTTGGTAATCTATCCTACTATGTATAGAGAGCACATTACACAAAGAAAATATTTTTTTATAATCGCCTTCACATAATTGTATTTTTTTTTTGCCTGATATCAATTTTAGGAAACGGATTTGTAATTGTTCTATTTTATTTAAGTACGTTTTATACGTTAATCCGTAACTATTTACTCCGTATCCTATAATTGATTCCGCTAATGCATTATATATACAGTATAATATATTTTTATTAACAAAGTTTTTTAGGTAATAAAATTTCCCTAATATGGATCTTAATCTATTACATACAATTTCAATGTGATTTGACCAGTTAAAATTGACATCTATTGTAAGACCAAGGTATGTATATTGGTAAACTTTTTCTATGTTTGGGCATTTACATGGCAGAGCTTGGTTTTTTGTGTGAAAACAATCGTATGAATGACTTTTTATATGCAGTTCTTTATCCTGACAACTTGCATATCGTCGCATTAATTCGTAGAATGCGTAACTCCCAAATGTAAAATTTTACAGGAGGCACAAAAAACCTCGTATTGAAAAAAAATGAAAGACGGCTTATTCTTTTTATTTATGTTTCGAACATATAATATATTTGGAAATTTATTTTCAATCATTAAACTTTTGTAAGTTAAGGTTTTCTATTTCAAATCGGAGTTAGGAAGTTTAAGTAAAAACCGAGAATGGAGATACGCATTTTACAAAAGATACATACTTTTCTGCGAACAGTTTTATGAACAACCTAGCGGAAAATTTGGGAGATAGGAATTTTACATTTACAAAATAAAACACAACAATGTATGTGTATGTCGAGGCAGTCTATTTAGATGCATTTTAATGATTTTAATGATGCGGAAGGTTATCGTTAAAGGAGTGGTAATCCTTTTCTAATGTCTGTTTTAAGTCTTGTAAATGCTGGTACTTTTCCTTCCTTAAGGGATTAAATCTGACTCTCAAGTGAAATTTTCAAAATCTGGAGATCATTACAGATTCGGTGACGGTTTTGTGCTGGGTGAGATCTACACTGACCGGGAGTAGTCGTGTCAGAGATGATCGTTAAGTGACGCTTGGAGTTGATGAAGGAGATTGTAGAAGAATTTGATCTGACATTGTCGATCACCGTTGTTGTCCTGTAGAAATAAAACTGATGTACTTACTAGGGTTTGCAAGACCCGGGCAAAGAGTAGCCATGACAGGAAACGTTGTGAAAGAGACTCCTCAGAGTGTGAAGATAGGTGGGAGAGACTTGAAAGTGGAACTGGTGAGCAAACATGTGCTTTAAGCGTAGAAACTCTTCATGCTCAGCATCACTTTGGAGTAAAGTGGACGCTTCATCTTGCCCGGCTGGTCGATCCCGAGGCGAGAAGAAAGGACGTTGATAGATGCGTGCGTTCCTGCGTACAATGCAGGACAATTGACCCTCCACCATCATCCCATGAAGCGGGTAATCTTAATGTTGTGACAACCTGGAGTCGCTTGGCAGTTGATGTTACTCATTTCGGTAGGAAATGTTTACTCACATTTATCGATTGCGGTCCACGTAGATTTGCCGTGTGGCGGGAAATCGAGTCAGATAATGCAGCTTCGATTATCAGACATTTGGAAGAAGTATTTCGGGAAAGAGGCCCGCCCAAAGTAGTTCTCATGGACAATGGTACTGCATTTTGTTCCTACAGTGTTACAGATAAGTGTAAGAGATGGAATGTTCGTCAAAGATTTTGCGCGGCATACCGACCAGCTGGAAACGGTATAGTTGAATGACATCATCAAACAATAAAGAGAACTGCAGCCAGAAGTGGAAGCGATCCCCTGCAGGCAGTGTTTCGGTACAATCTTTGGCTGCAAAAAGTCAGGATGATCGAGGTATTGCGCTATCTAGTATAGTTCACACTTCACACTCGTGCAGACACCCTTCTGCGCAAGTGAATATAGAAGAGGAAGTATTGACTGAGCTCTAAGTGGGCGATCTTCTTGCGGTTAAACCAGTAGATGGGAGATGCACATCGTGCATGGAAGGGTGACAGGACTTACTTCAGTCAACAACATCGAAGTAGATGGCATACCAAGACATGTGCTTGACCCGCGGAAGATGCCTGACAGAGAACGGACTGTGTCTGAGGAGAGACGAGATGGAATTGCCGCACGTTCCACCGTAAATATTTTGGGTTTGTTTGAAGAGGACAGTGAAGAACCGGATCCGGATATGCATCAGGAGGAGATCCACTTGCAAAGAGATGGTGACCTTGAAGAAGAGATAATCACAGAACAAGGACCTATTAGGTATTTACGAAACCGCAGAGGCACATAAAACAAGAGAGCTACGGCAGAGCGTCACACGGTGCAGAAGACGTCAGTTTAGACTACAGATACAAAACACTATTCGTGACTTCACAATTAAAATTAAGGTTATAAAATGTTCAAAATTGATTAATCAACTTATCTCAGTTAATTTCACGGTAAAACTATTACACCGTAAATAAATTTCCTCAGTCAAAAGCACAACAAGCGTGCACGGCTCACCGGCCAATACTGAATTAAGGAGTTACGAAGTATTCGCGAGTAAAAATGGCACCATAATTTTACGCAGTTTCCTAATTTGTGTTTATCTAAAAGGTTAATTTTATTTTTTATTTTCGAGTTTTACTAGTTGATGCGGGTCTAATTTTAACATCAGATGGCATTAAAAACGTATTTTCGAAAAATTTGGAGTTACGCAGTCTACGAATTAATGCGACGATATGGAGAGTGTATAAGCATATATTTTGTTTTTTTTGCGTTAATAATAATTCCATTGTCGTGGGACCATTTAATTATGTTATTTAGGTCTGTTTGTAAAAATTCCTCAATTTTCTGTAGATTTCTGTCAGCACTTCTGATGCAAGTATCATCTGCAAACATGTAACATTTACAACGTTTTATTACGTTAGGTAAACTGTTTACTTGCATTATATAACACGTAACATTGAAAACTCTCCAATAACCATTTCCGGAAGTGACATCACTCCAAAAACGTGCATCAAATTACTGGGTGTCAATCTGGACGCTAATTTTTCCCTTAAAACTCAGGTGAACAGAACTGTAAGCACGGGGTTCTTTCAATTAAGGCAAATTAAAGCAGTGCGGAGAAACCTGCCAACAGAGGCGACTAAATTGCTAGTCAATTCCTATGTTGTTTCACGTCTAGATTATTGCAACGGAATATATGCAAGTCTCCCTAAATGTCAAATCAACAAATTACAATCCGTTTTCAACGCCGCGGCAAGGCTTATCACCGGAGTATCTAAATACTCCCACATTTCAGAGCATCTCAAAAATCTGCACTGGCTCAAATGTCCTGAAAGAAATCAGTTCAAGGTATGCTGGATGGTATTTAAGTCACTTAACGGAATGGCTCCGGCTTATTTATCAGAATTGTGTATTCCAGAAGATTCCAATTCCCGACAGTCAACCCTTAGGTCAGCAACGTCATCAGCTATCGGAAGGTTGAAGGAACCAAAGCGCACACCAGATACTAAGTTCGGTGAGCGTGCTTTTGCCGTGTCAGGACCTAAAGCCTGGAATAGACTGCCACATGATTTGAGAATGATCGCAGACTCGACAGAATTTAGGTCTAAACTTAAAACGCACCTTTTCAGACAGTCGTATCCATAATTTCAGAAACCTCCACTTTCACAGTTGACGGCAATTTAAATTTAAATTAACAAAATGTAAAAAATACTAAAAATAAAATAAAATAAATAAAAATAATAATTAAAAATAAATAAATAAAAATGATAACAACTAACAATTTGTAGGCTTTTAAGACAGTTAAAATACATTTAAATTAAAATAAAAACTATAGCAGACTTAAGATAATGCGACTACCAGTGTTTTTTGATATAGTGTCCTCTGCGTGCAGTTCTATCTTTTATAAGCATAAACTTTTTAATATAAGTGTATTTGTTGGAAGTGACTTGCCAGGTAAGTATGTTTTGGTATCTTTTCTAAATAACAAATGTAGATCCTAGGAAATAAATTGTACAGCGCCCTTGAGGTGATTTTTCACAAAAACGGCGCTCTACAAATTATCCAATTATTATTATTATTATTATTATTAGTAGGTCCCGATATCGACCCTGTTGCTACTCCAGTGTCTGTTAACATTTCATCACTGAAAATTCCGTCAATTTTAACTTTAATTTTTCT
Source organism: Hesperophylax magnus (assembly GCA_026573805.1). Classification (NCBI taxonomy): domain Eukaryota; kingdom Metazoa; phylum Arthropoda; class Insecta; order Trichoptera; family Limnephilidae; genus Hesperophylax; species Hesperophylax magnus. Next base: position 19,003 of record JAIUSX010000417.1, on the reverse strand, counting down.
ATTTAACAGATAATTTTTAAACATTTTATTTAAATGACCTCTAATACCACATTCTTCCATTGCCTTTAGTAATGTTTGATGGTCCAATGTGTCAAAGGCCTTTTTAAAGTCTATAAAAATTATACCAACGTAATATTTTTCATTTAAATGACAATTTATATGGTCAGTGAAATTAGAAAGTAATTGTGTAGTACTTTTTTCTTTTTGAAATCCGTAGTGTATGGGATTTATGATTCTGTTTTTGTCTATAAAAAATTGTATTTGGTTAAAGATAGCTCTTTCAATAATTTTATCAATACACGAGAGAATCGCAATTCGTCGATAGTTTGTGAAATCTTTGTGATTTCCTGATTTATAAATAGGTCTGATGATGGATGTTTTAAGTTCGTCAGGCATGATGCTTTTATTTACAAAAAGGTTAATTAATTTAGTAAGGACTGGAATTATATTATCAGCAATTAACTTCAGGTCTTTAATTCTTATTTGGTCGTTGCCTTCTGACTTTTTAACATCCATATCATTAATTATTTTTTTTATATCTTTTTTTGTTACAGTTCTAAATCTCATTGACATAATAGCAGGAGTTGTATACATGTTACGATCTAAGAATTTTGTAGTGCAATTGTGTCTTATGTCTTTTATTTCATTTACGAATGTTGTAGCAAATTTATCGCATAAAAACTTTGTGTCTCCTTGATTTCCCATATGTTGAAGGATTATTTTATCTAGATTTTGTTTAGGTTTTCCTATTAGGTTGTTTATTTCGTCCCAGAGTTTCCTCGGGTTTCCGTTTAAGCTATTTATTACATTTTTGTGGAATGCGTTTTTAATAATATTAATATGTTTGTTTGTTTTGTTTCTATATCGAGTATATTCTAAACGAAATACCGGGTTATTTGGGCTATTCTTACATTTTCTGTAAAGATAATCTCTTTTTTTAATCATGTTCTTAATTTCTTCAGTAACCCATGGATTGCTGTGCCTAGGATTATTTTCAATTATTAAATCAAATAAAACACTTTGTTTATTAACCACGACTTTTTTATTATTACATCTACCGGTTTCGCTACGTTCGAGCTTCATCAGGATGTGAAATATAACTAAAAACTAAGACAGAGGTGATGCATATTTATAGGAAAACAGAGGGAGACAGAATATAATACATTATAAAAGTGGGAGGAGTCAAATATTACATAGTCATAGTGAATTGAAGATATATAATAACAAATTACAAAAAACACATTTTTACATGAATTATACATATAATAATACATTTTAAAGACATAAGAAAAAACATAAACATAATATTAAGGAGTGGAGTGGATTGTGGGAAACAAGTTAAATATAGGACTATAGAATGTGTTTTTTTGATTGGATAAATTAATTTGTGTATTTAATAAATGGTCTGATAAGTTACTGTTTATAGATTTCCTTATCTCTAATGATTCTAAATTGTCTAACCTAATGCCTATACTATTTTTATGTAAGAGGCTAGTACCTGTTATTTTATCAAATCTATGGTCTGCTGATATTAAATGGTTGGCGAGTTCCGAAAAACCATAACCATTTAAGGGCCCGCTTTCCGCGTAAAGAATTTAGATTTGGCAACACCCACAAAATTTAGTGTTAAAAGAATCCGACAGAGGTGTCTGAATTCGTATTAGGAATAATTTTGGGGATTATGAAATTAAATTACCGACATCTATTGCAATTTTAGAAAAACAGAACCATTTTTAGTTAGCACCGACCTTAGAGTAATAATGCACCGACCAAATGAGAAGGAAGTCGAAATGAAGATGGTTCTCAAAATATGGGTTTTATTACGGATTTAATTAATTATTTTTTTTTTTAATTTTACAAAAAACATTTACGAAAGTTATTTGTATAGGTATAAAAATTACTTTACTTTACTAAAATACTATTCTCACTTTTATAAAAGTAATTTATAACTTTTATAAAATCAATAAATATATTTTTACATCAATAAGGTTTTAAACTTTTTTACTCGAAAACTATCTTAAAACGTTGGAATTCCAAAAAAAGTTTTTTTTTCTTTTTTACTTGTACTATCAATTAGAATCACCTCCCGAAGTTTGTGCACTTTACCCCCGACATCTTGTATAATATGCGCAATATAATATTTATACACGTGTAATATCTACTTTTGTACATTTATATAAATTATATACACGTTTACATTTTTATGCTCATCAAATTTATTATATTATAAAGATAGATAGAAAGATCCTTAGTGCTTCCTGAGGACTTACAAATCAGAAGACTTTTTTGTAATTATTTATTTATTCATTTAAACAATTCAATAATTATAAAGAGTAATAAAACATGTAAGCAACATAAAATTACATTCTAAAATGTGAAAGGGGCTCTATTTATTTACATTTTTATGAAATTACTACTTTTAATAGTTTTAAGCTTTCAGTGAACTTTCAATTTTATTTTTAACTTCTCTAAATATTATTTGTTTAAATCGTCAAATATAATTTAATCACAAACACAAGATTCACTCAAAATGAAAGATTGGTGGTTCTGAAATGTTCCCATAAATACGGTGAAAGAACCCTAAACTATAAACTTATTACCCTAAACATGCTTCGAGCGAAATGCGGATCTGGAAACCTTATCGTCAATCTGAGCAAAACATACCATGAACGTCAATATAGCAACAGCCTTTGTTCTGCTGCAGTTTCATTAAATGCCGAGAGATCCGTTTACAGTCTCCAAAAAGCAATACTGGGGCACAACCCTAGAAGCAAAGCTAAATGATTGGAATACAGAAAGATAAAAACACACCATTGTCAAAAATATCTTGGCCGTAAATGATTAAATAAAATTAGATTTATTCAGGAAGGCAAGCTATCGATCAAATGATTTGCGAATTCGGAAAAACCGTTATTATTGAGGTTTTATTGATGTTTTGTTTCTCCCGATTTATTCGTATAACCCATTAGTCTACATAATTATCTAGCGGGTTTTCCATTACTTGTGCACTTATGTTAATGTATTTTATGACCGTCTTTGTGTTGCTTATATTTGTATCATGTTGTCTCCCTCTATATTTTGTTATATATATGCACACATTATGTACTTCTTGTTTAGTATTAATTTGTACCCTGATGATGCTTAAGTAAAGCGAAACCGGTCGGTTCTTAAATTAATAAATATCGTGGTTTTAAAACAAAAACGTATTTTATTTTATTAAATTATATTCCCCACAGTTTCAGAACTTTCAATAGCTTCTTTCGCTCGCATGTTCATTATTATTCTGAATTCCACGTTCGAGTATTGTTATTTGAAACAGATGGCCCGTATATTATTATTACATATTATATTATATTTCGGACATCGTTGCATTGTGAATTAATAAGAACTTGCCCTGTAATTTCTAATGTTTTGGAATTAGTTTTATTTCCCAAAGTACGTATTCTGAAAAAAATAAAATAAAATTTTTTATAACTTTTTACTACACAATACATAAATAAAAATAATAATTAATTTTTATAATAAATTATCGTTTATCGTATTCTGAAAAAAATAAAATAATAATTTTTATAACTTTTTACTACACAATACATAAATAAAAATATGAATTATTAATTTTTATAGTAAATTATCGTTTATAATAAATATAAGCTTATAAATCAAAAATTGTATTTTTTTCTTCTCACCTATTAGATAGGATATAATTTTATGAGATATCATTTTTTCTTTGAAATACGGGATATCTTTCGTGTATTTCCCATCTTTGAAAAAACAATATTTATTAACTCATAAACTTTACACGCGTAAAAATTATCTTTATAGATTCAAATATTTGCACGTAATCGCACGTCTGTAGATCATAGAACGTTGAACGACATGTCTGCCCCCAAAGCCCTCGAGTTGGCGAATGAACTTTTCAAAGAAGATAGGTTAATCTTCAAGTCGGAGCGAGCGCGCTATAATAAATATGATTTAAAAGCAATAGGCGTAAGCGACAGTTGTGAAAATGTTTAATAAATCACGGCGTATTTCAAAAATAGCAAAAATCACTTTTGGGGTCTATTGAGTAGCATTAAAAGAAGCATTGTGATTTTTTTCATACATATAACTTGTAAAATAACAGAAATAAACGTGTTAATAATATTTTTCGGAGCATACTTTGCGATTTATTTCTATCGAGGGAATTTCAAATAATTACCGTTTCGGCTTTTGGAACAAATAGATACTATCTTAAAGAATAACATATATTTTTTTAAGAGCTTAAAAACTTCAAAATTTTAAGGAAAGTATGTCGGAAATTGGATGAAATTCGAATAGTGGGCCCTTAAACACCGTACATGTTCCTTCACTCTCAATCTCCCATAAACATGCAGCGTTCCATTCAATGATACACAGGTTAATTTCCGTCCCTTTATCTACCAATAATTTCTCACATGAATTATCAATAATAAAACAAATAACATCAAATAATGGCTATGATGCGGCCTTAATTGATAAAATTCTTAATAAAAAACAAAAATATATTTCCACAAACAAATTTTTATATAGCAGTATTCCGTCAATTAATACCAACACCCCTATTCACCATTGGCGTAGGATTTTATTTGTAAATAATTTTTCAAATCAAAGCGTTAGGAACCTTCCTTTAGATATTAAACCTGCCTTTTATACAAACAATACCGTAGGAAAATTTTTGATTAATACTAAGGACAAGGATGACATACTAAGCCATTCGGGTATTTATAAACTCAACTGTAGAGATTGTCCCGCCTTTTACATAGGTAAAACATCGCGCAATGTAAACACCAGAGTGAAGGAACATGTACGGTGTTTAAATGGTAATGGTTTTTCGGAACTCGCCAACCATTTAATATCAGCAGACCATAGATTTGATAAAATAACAGGTACTAGCCTCTTACATAAAAATAGTATAGGCATTAGGTTAGACAATTTAGAATCATTAGAGATAAGGAAATCTATAAACAGTAACTTATCAGACCATTTATTAAATATACAAATTAATTTATCCAATCAAAAAAACACATTCTATAGTCCTATATTTAACTTGTTTCCCACAATCCACTCCACTCCTTAATAATATGTTTATGTTTTTTCTTATGTCTTTAAAATGTATAATTCATGTAAAAATGTGTTTTTTGTAATTTGTTATTATATATCTTCAATTCACTATGACTATGTAATATTTGACTCCTCCCACTTTTATAATGTATTATATTCTGTCTCCCTCTGTTTTCCTATAAATATGCATCACCTCTGTCTTAGTTTTTAGTTATATTTCACATCCTGATGAAGCTCGAACGTAGCGAAACCGGTAGATGTAATAATAAAAAAGTCGTGGTTAATAAACAAAGTGTTTTATTTGATTTAATATATAAATGTCTAGCCACAAAGTGATTGCTTCCTACGAAAAAAAAAAAAAAAAAAAAGATTTTTCTTTCTTCGAGGACGAATAAATATTATCAAATATATTTTTCAAAGTATAGTACAGTTCTGAGGGACATTCAGTTTATAATAGTTTTCCCCAATTTACTAGTTTTAATTTAGAATATACCAATTTATTATCAATGATTTCCCTTTTTTTTATTTAAATCCTTTGTAAGTACCTCTTTCCCGATTGCTACTCCTGTTATATAATGGTCGGATATTTTGTTAGTTACATTACATGAAAATACAGTGTTATAACGGTTACGTATTGCAATATGGTCGATACATGAATAAACATTTTTACCGTTTAATATTTCATCCCGGGTCACATCTAATATTACACTTTCTAAACCATTTTCACTGGGTAGATTTTGATATTCTGTAATTACACTATTTTTGGTATCCAATAAGTTCAGGTTAATGTCACCACAGTACAAGTAATTTGAATCAGATGAGGTCATTTGTAATATTTGCTTTAGTTCCTTCATATATATATTCTTGTTGCTGCTCGGCGGACGATATACTGCAAGTATGTTTATGATATCATGACAAACAGTGGTTATTTCCCCGCAGATTGTCTCGCAGCTTTTAAAAGAAATGTTTGTTTCCTTAAAAGTATGATGGTTTTTTAAGTACATGATAAGTCCTCCTCCTCTTCTTTTTTCACGAGTATTTGCAATCGCGATGAAGTTTGGAATATTGAACATAGATATTGTTTCGTTTTTAGTATTTATTTCCGTTAGAAAGATTACGTCAATAAACTGCAGAACGTCATTAATTTGTGCAATAAATGAATTAAAATTCTTTTTTAGTGATCTTATATTTAGGTGAATAGCCACAAACCTCATATTGATCTTTGTATCATTTATCCAGTTATCCAAATTGTAGCATTTGGTAAATTTGTGAGTTTGAAATAGTGTTGAATCTTCCATGACGTGAATTTATAACTGATAAAATAAGTGTTCCGAGTCAAAAGATGTTTTTATTTTATTGTTTAATATATCTGTTTATATCACTCTCATTTTTGATGTGGATGATTTTGCCTTCACCTTCACTTCTTACTAATATTTTTGCATTTTGAACCCATATATATTTAAATTTTGTTTTCATTTTTTGTTTTGTGATGTACAGGAGGTCTTTTTTTCTTTAGTGAGATTTTCGTTGATGTAAATTCGGCCATTATTTCCATTTTCGTATATATCACTGTTTGTCAGTATGATTTTCTTTTTTTGTAACCACTCGTCTCGGTATTTTTGACGTAAGAACTTCACTATTACATTAGCCGGTTTGGAGTCTGTTCTATTCTAAATGAATGGTGGAAGATGGTTAAATGTGGTAAAACATAAAAATGTATGGTGCAAGACGGTAAAATGTGGTAAAACACACAAATGAATGGTGGAAGACGGTTAAATGTGGTAAAACATACAAATGTATGGTGCAAGACGGTAAAATGTGGTAAAACACACAAATGAATGGTGCAAGACGGTAAAATGTGGTAAAACACTCAAATGAATGGTGGAAGACGGTTAAATGTGGTAAAACATACAAATTTATGGTGAAAGACGGTAAAATGTGGTAAAACACACAAATGAATGGTGCAAGATGGTAAAATGTGGTTAAACACACAAATGAATGGTGGAAGACGGTTAAATGTGGTAAAACATACAAATGTATGGTGCACGACGGTAAAATGTGGTAAAACACACAAATGAATGGTGCAAGACGGTAAAATGTTGTAAAACACACAAATGAATGGTGGAAGACGGTTAAATGTGGTAAAACATACAAATGTATGGTGCAAGACGGTAAAATGTGGTAAAACACACAAATGAATGGTGCAAGACGGTAAAATGTGGTAAAACACACAAATGAATGGTGGAAGACGGTTAAATATGGTAAAACATACAAATGTATGGTGCAAGACGGTAAAATGTGGTAAAACACACAAATGAATGGTGCAAGACGGTAAAATGTGGTAAAACACACAAATGAATGGTGGAAAACGGTTAAATGTGGTAAAACAAACAAATGTATGTTGGAAGACTGTAAAATGTGGTAAAACATACGAATATATGTCGGAAGACGGTTAAATGTGGTAAAACATAAAAATTTATGGTGGAAGCCGGTTAAATGTGGTAAAACATACAAATGTATGGTAGAAGACGGTTCAATGTGGTAAAACAAACGAATGTATGATGGAAGACGGTAAAGAGTGGTAAAACATACGAATGTATGGTGGAAGGCGGTAAAATGTGGTAAAACATTCAAATGTATAGTGGAAGACGGTGGATTGTGGTAAAATATACAAACGTATGGTGAAAGACGGTGAATTGTGGTAAAACCTTGAAAATTTGATTAAATTATTTTTAAAAAGGCCTCGTCCGCAAGTAACTCACAAAAATAATAAAATTGTAAAAATATTCCGACTCATTCATTAATGGTAGTAAAATGTGGTAGAATATCATTTAAAAGCGTTAAATTTAGTCAAATGTATGGCAGAAGACACTTAAACAGCAAACGGCAATCTGAACCTTGAAAAACATGGTCAAATATTGAAAAAAATCATTTATAACCGTAAAAACTAGTCAAATATATGACGGAAGACGTTTCACATCGTAAAACATAATAAAACCTTGAAAAATATAGTAATATTCAGAAAAGTCATTAAAAACCAGTAAAGTAAATTGTAAAACATCATTTAAAACCGTAAAACATCGTAAAGTATGACAAAACCATAAAAAACATAGAAAAATATGGTAAAATAACTTTAAAAACAGTTCAACTTAGTCAAAAGTATGGCGGAAGTCTTCTAAAGTATGGCGGAAGTCTTCAAAAACACATGTTGTACCTTTTTTACTGTGTTTTACCATATTTACCACGTCTTATAATGATTTTCAATGAATTATCGAAATTTCAAGCTCTTATGCACCACCAATCGTTTCACCATCTTCCGTTATAAAATAATAGACATACTTAATAAGGTAAAAGACCGTAAAAATGGGATAAACGATGGTAAAACAGAGAAATGATTGGTAAATTGTGGTAAAACCTAGAAATCTTGGTGGTTGGAGGACAGAAAAATATGGCAGGACCTTAAAACTTTGAAAATCAACTCATAAAAATAATAGAATGCCGTTAAAATATGCCGATAAATTGATTTATCTTAACATTATAAAATACAAAATAAAATACATTTAGATTCAATAGAATAAATTAAACACAAATTCTTAAGACACATTAACTTTAAACTCGGTATTCCCATTGAAAGTATAAACGATAATTACTTAATGAAAAAATTAAATTTATTAAAACTCTCAGATCGAAGAATTATATCCGACTTAATATTTATGTTCAAAATTGTAAATGGTAGTGTAGACAGCCTTGATACAAATAACCTCATTGAATTTCATGTACCCATAAGAGCTACTCGCTCTAAAACCCTATTTAATTGTAACAATTCTAAGACTGAACATTTCCAACACTCGCTTGTACCTAGATTACATGAAATTAGTAATAGGTACGCAGATGTAGCGGATCTGTTTAACTGCACAGAAGCTAGGTACAAAAAACTTTAATATCATATCTTTTAAATCATGGCCAATAAAATGTAAGTCTACTCATACTTACGTAAAAATTTAAATAAATATTTGTATAAAATGAACTGCCTGGGGCAACTGAGGAAACTTGAGTCAATAAAAGTAGTCAATAAGGTGAACCAACAGCTTGATTGGCACTTACCTACATTCAACCAAAACCTGAATATAAATGCATACATTTTAGCTATTGTAATATATTATATCATGTATCTATACTATCATATATTTCAATCAATACTAATCTAACGTAGTTTACCTATAAGTTTTGCATGTACTTGTATCTCTAACTTTTTATATCCATCTAGAGTTTTTGTTAATTGTATATTTTCTGATGTCACTGTTTATAATTTACTGTATATGGTATATTTTATACCGTTGATATTAAAATAAATAAATAAAACCTTGAAAAACATAGTTAAATACTGTAAAATATCATAAAAACCGTTAAAACTAGCCAAATGTATGGCGGTAGAAGGCAAAAACACGTAAAACCTAGATAAACCTTTACACACATTGTGAAATATGATAAAACATCATTAAAAACCGTAGAAACAATCAAATATATTGTCGTTGCGCCTGCAAAATCCGACAAACGTTTTTTTTGCGAATATCGGTTTTTTACGCTTTGTGATAGAGCGAGACGTGGCGGATAGGCCTATGAAACACGTTTTCTAATATTAAAGCTAGTTTAGAAAAATGCAAAATCAGCTATGTATTTTCGCTTAAAAAATGGCTTCCAAAATACTCTATGAAGATTCCTTCACATATCGCATTTTGGACTAAAGTAAAACACTTAATATTGCGCCAGTTAAGACACATGGCGGATTTTGCACTGAATCTTGGTTCAGAACGCGCATGTTACAAGTCACGTGACTGGACAGTGGACACTTGGACAGTCTTGTTATGATAGTCAGTCTTGGTGCACGTGCCTGCGGATTATTTACGTTTGTCAAAAATAATATTTCAGCTTTAAAATAGTGTGAAATTACATTACAGTGCACAATAATTTACGTTTACGTAGAAGAGTGTTAATTTTTCAAAGCCGGTAAGTAATACAACTGTTATAATCTAATAAAAATTTTTAAATGTTTTTTTAGCAAACTTACTTACAACTAGGTACCTACTTAAATGCAGAATATATCTGTTTATCATATTTATAAATAATTAATACATAAGTTTCGCTGACATATTATTATAGGGTAATTATTTCTTAAACATTTGCCTTAAATCGGATATTGAATGAACACACTTCTTTTATTAACATTAATTACAAAATAACAATAGCCTGCTTAATACAATCTAGCATAATACATAATTTAAATATTTATGTAAGTTTTAAAAATGTTTTAATATTTCTCACCTATATTTGCGATTGAGGAAGGCAAGCTTAATGTGAAATCAGTATTTTCGATTAATCTTTACTGCAAATGGTTTTACATAATGAAAACTACAGAATATGTTTTGGATATGTTGAAGATTTGCCTATCGTTAGGCTTGAGTAGAATTCAAATAATTACTTTATTAAAAATATAATTAAATAATACTGCACGAAAATCGGTATACTTTAAGACTCCGTTTGCCAAGTAAATGTTTGCCTATTAGCTCTAATCATGGTGATATAAGTCGCACCAAAAATGTACACATTTTTGACTTGTGTATAATACCTAATTAACTAATTTATTTTCATTATAACAGGTAATACCCGCCCACACCGAAGATGAGATCCTCTAGAGCTCGACGATTGGTTAACATGGTTCTGAACAATCATCGTCCAGCTGAAGTCAAAGACAACCAAGCAAGTATTAGTAACATCCAACCTGTTGAAAAGCAAAAACCAATAATAATTGATATGGACGTCACAAATGATAGCATAATTAGTAACACCCAACCTGTTGAAACACAACAACAAATAAATGATATGGACTTCATAAATGATATACCAATTCCACTAGCCATAAATAGTTCTGATTTTACTGATTTCTACGATAAAGAAAATATGGACCCGAACTTCTCACATAATTTGGACATTTCTGAAACAGTTTTGGAGAAAGACGTGGGGAATGTATCCCCAGTTGAAATCTTGACCATGAGTAATAATGCTGAGAGCACACTCAACCCTGAAACGGGTCTGTTTGAACGAGTTACACTTTCAAATTCTAACGAGAAATATGATGAGGATCAACTGGGCACAAATAATCATAGGTTTATTTTGAATCACGAAACGGGACAATTCGAATGCTTTGATGCTAACTCTAATTCTGAAGACGATCTGTTAACTAATGTACCGGACACAAAGGATAAACGAAAGTTGAATAAAAATTTACGAGTCCTGGGGAAAAAATACAGCGGTATTAAAAGAGTAAGTGGACGTACAGTTTACGTTAAAAGGGCTCAAAGAAAAATAAAAGAAATACCATGCAATCATCATGGCTTGAATTTATCCAATAGATCTTTTTTATGCGGATTGGTTAATGAACAAGCTCGCCTAGACGTGTTTAACTATTTCAGGAGCTTGTCAACATGGGAAGCTAAGAAAGCCTATATTTTCGGACTTGTAAATATCCGAAAAGTACTCAAGAGGCGACAACGGCGACAGCAATTAGAAGGTAGAAGTGCTTGGAAGCGCAACATTGGGGTCGACTGCTCCTTACCCAAGCTTAATGGTGAAAAAGTTAGAGTTTGCAGAGAGTTTTTTAACGCCACATTATGTATTACAAAAGATACGTTTGCTCATTGGATATCATCAACACAGATTGATAACGATGATGAGAATCAAGCAACTACGAAACGAAAGACCAGAGTTCCTCAGTCTTTGAAGTCAGATTCCGTTAAAAAATGGTTGGACCTATTGCTTAAAGTTTTGAGTCATTATTGCCGCTCGACTAGTTCGAGAACATACGTGGAGGATGGTTTTAAATCCAAATCCGAAATGCATAAAATTTACATGTCGTGGTGTTCAGAAAACGGCATAACTAGCGTCCAAAGAAAGAAATTCTGTGAAATTTTAGAAAGTAATAAAATATCTATATTTAAACCACGCAATCAATGCGACACATGCGTATCCTACAATCAAGGAAATCTAAATGAAGAAGAATATCAAATTCACATTAGAAAGAAAAATGAAGCAAGAGATGCAAAGAAGTTGGCTATTGCATCCTGCTCTGATCAACATTTAGTAGTAACAATGGACCTTCAAAGCACACAGCTTTGTCCGAAACTTTTAGTTTCCTCTCAATATTATAAGCAAAAACTTCAGTTACACGACTTTACCATTTATAAAAACAATACGAAAGATGTTTTTTTGTACGTTTGGCATGAAGGCGATGGAGGTGTTTCAGCAAATGAGTTTGTTTCTTGTATTATAGATTTTATAGAGGGAGAAATTAGAAAGGGATTCAAAAAAATTACTTTGATATCGGACGGCTGTGCTCACCAAAATAAATAAATTCCTCAGCAGTGCTCTGGCAGATATATCGAAACATATGAATATAGAAATAGAGCAACTCATATTAGAAAAAGGACACACAATGATGGAGGTGGATAGCGTCCACTCAACATTGGAAAAGCTTTGTACTCCTCCATTATACTCCCCAATGGATTATGTGGACCGAATGAGGAAAGCTAGACCATCCAAACCTTACTTTATTAAGTATCTCGATTACAATTTTTTTAAGGCTTACGATACACTCTCCAGTAATTACTGCACTATTCGTCCAGGCAAAAAGGTTGGAGATCCTACAGTTACCCAGATCAGAGGGCTGCTCTACAAGCACGGTGAGGTTATGTACAAACTCCGACACATTGATAACTGGACACTTCTGCCTCAAAGGAGAAGGCAAGATTTATACACAACACCACAACCATTGTACACAGAACAAAAAAAAATGATAAGTCTAAGTTTGAGCAATTACAATCCTTAAAGTTATATATGCATCGAGATTATCATTCATTTTATGATAATCTTAAATATTGATTTTGTTGATTACTATCGTACCTTCTATTTTTATAACATTTTAATGATCTCAATAGTTATTAGATGAATGTTTAGTTTACTAGCAGGCGTTCTCATTGTTTATTTACATAACTGAGAAGTTATTTATTTTGTTTAAAAGTTTTAATTATTATGATTGTATTATTGTTCAATAATGTTTGATTTGTAATAGGTATAATAACTATCTACTTGATTTAATTCTTTTAATAAATAAATTGTAATAATCTCGAATAGTGGTTTGGTAGATTACATTATGTGCCTTCTATTTTTTATAAAAAAATTTAAGATCTCAATAGTTATAAGACCAGCAGGAGTTATCATTGTTTATTTACATAACTCATATGTTATTTGTTTTGTTAAAATGTTGTAATTATTATGATTGTTTTAATGTTGAATAATACGTAATAGATATAATACTAGTTACTACAATCTACTTGATTTTATTCTTTCAATAAATAAAATGTAATAATCTCGAATAGTGATTTGGTAGATTACTTACGCACCTTCTGTTTTTTTTATAAAATTTTAAAGATCTCAATAGTTATTAGACCAGCAGTTTGTTTATTTACATAACTGAGAAGTTATTTGTTTTGTTGAAAGTTGTATTTATCATGATTGCATTATTGCTGAATATTGTTTGGTTTGTAATAGGTGTAGTACTAATGATTATCTTCTTGTTTTTCTTCTTTTGATAAATAAAATGTAATAATCTCAAATACTGATTTTGTTGATAACTTAGGTACTTGTTTTTTTTTCTTTCAATAAATAAAATTTAATGTGTAATAAACTTGTTTTTCTATCTTACTCAAAATATTTTTAGTTCACCTTCACTCGATAATTACTTATTTAAAAGTAAACTTTCAGCTGGGAAAGATAAAGATTCGTTAGAAATAGGTTATTGGTTTGTTATAAATGCTTTGCGTATACGTTAATACATTTAAATTATACGCAATTTAAGAATCACTATCATTTCTAACTGAATGCAAAATCCGTCATGTCTGAAATGTACGTACATCAAAATCCGCTATATGCTACCTCTAACACAAAGCGGATTTAAAGACCCATATAAAATCAGCTATGTGTCATTTATTCACAAAATTAAATATAACCGCCAAAGAACTAAATATTTAATTGTAAATTATCATTTATACAAAATCCGGCGTAAATATCTAATTTTCTGTATATTTTGATGTTAAAAAATGCGATCCATTGTTGAATTAATCAGTTTTTTCCTTCTCCTGAAAAGTAACGTTTTTTTACATAGCGGATTTTGCAAGCGCAGCGACGATATGACAGAAGACGTAAAATATCGTACTATGTGATAAAACCATGAAAAACATAGTAAAATTTTTGAAAACATCGTTGAAAACCAGTCAAATATATGGCGGTAGATGGTAAAACATGATTGAACCTTGAAAAAAATTGTAAAACATAAATAAAACAGTTGAACTTGTCAATTGTAGTTACTACAACATGATAAAACCATGACAACTATAGTCAAATTTGGAAAACATCATTGAAAACCAGTCAAATATATGGCGGTAGATGGTAAAACATTATTAAACTTTGAAAAAAACTGTAAAACATAAATAAAAACAGTTCAACTTATCAATAGTAGGGCGGAAGACTTGAAAAACACATGTTGAACCTTTTTTACTATATTTTACCATTTTTACCACTTCTTATGATGATTTTCAACAATTATAAAATTTTCAAGCTTTTATCCACGTTCGAATTGTTTCACCATCTTCAACCACAAATTTTACTACGTATATTATCATTTATAATATTTTAATATCATTTATAATATTTTATGTTTACCTTCTTTAATATCATTTTGCCATGTAGGTATTATGACGTTTTTTAGTATCTTACCACGTTTATTCATATTGAACCATGTTTTTATGTGTTTTATCTCCTTATTGGGTGAAACTTGGTGAAACATGAAGAAAAACAATAAGATATGTTATTTGGTAAGATATTTTTAAACTTTCGAAACATCACCTCGATTTATCACATGTTGCCACGTTTACCACGTGTTGCTACGTTTGTTAGTATCTTACCACGTATCGTCATATTCAACCATGTTTTTATGTGTTTCAACTCCTTATTGGGTGAATCTTGGTGAAACATGGACAAAAATTCTGCCAGTTTTAACCACGTTTCGCTTTGTTTTACCATATTAAATCACTATTTACTTTGTTTTAGCGTGTTTTACCAATTTTTACATTGATTTACATTATTTAATGATTTTTTTCCATGTTTTACGGTGTTTCATACAAAACTCATAAAAACATGGTTTAATATTATGAATATATTTTGTCTTTAATTGTATGACAAGTGTTTTAGCGAGTATTAACGTGTATTGATGTTTTCGCGTCTCTGCTTACTTATTGCATTTTTACTACATTTTAAACAGACATTTTACGTCTTTGCCCACACAACTGCATTGTTCCACTTTTACGCTTACATATTTCACGGTTTTTACGTGTTAACCTAGTTTTAAGGTATGATTTTCTGAATTTTACATTTTTTGCCATATACTGCCGTTTATCAAATTATTGACAGCATTTAGCTTTTTATTAAATTTTTAAACGAGGTAAGCCTGGTCTATAAGAGCCTGCAGGTATATTTCACTGATTATTAACGTGATTTAATTTTTTCCGATTTTTTTCATTGCTTTACATATCTTATTGATTTTTTCAATATTTTACCAAGTTTCACCCAATAAGGAGGTAAAACACATAAAAACATGGTTAAATATGACGATAAGTGGTAAAATTGGTAAAAAGGGTACAACATGTGTTTTTCAAGCCTTCCGCCCTACTATTGACTAAGTTCAACCGTTTTTATTTATCTTTTCCCATATTTCACAATGTTTTTCAAGGATTAACCATGTTTTACCATCTACCGCCATATATTTGACTGGTTTTACGGTTTTTTATGATATTTTAGTATGTTTTTCAAGGTTTTATCATGTTGTACGATGTTTTACGTCTTCCGTCATATATTTGACTAGTTTTTAATAATCTTTTGCAATATTTTACTATGTTTTTCAAGGTTTGGCATGTTTTTCGCTGTTTTACCGTCTTCCGCCATACATCTAAACTACATTAAAAAATTTTAACTGATGTATCATATTTTACGACGATTACCAAGGATAAACCAATTTATCGGCATATTTTAAGGTATTCTATAATTTTATAAGTTGATTTTATCACACTTTCAAGGTCCTGCCATAATTTTCTTTCCTCCAACCACCAAGAATTTCTACGTTTTACCACAATTTACCAATCGTTTCTCTGTTTTACCATCGTTGATCCCATTTTCACAGTCTTTTACCTGATTTTAGTATGTTTAGTATTTTATAATGGAAGGTGGGGAAACGATAATGGTGGATAAAAGCTTGAAATTTCGACAATTCATTGAAAATCATTATAAGACATGGTAAATATGGTAAAACACAGTAAAAAAGGTACAAAATGTGTTTTTCAAGTCTTCCGACATACTTTTTTATTTATTTATTTACTGGACAATTTGTATAGCGCCGCTTTTGTGAGATATCACCTCAGGGGCGCTTTACAGTTGATGCAGGTATTACAAAAAAATATTAATATTAAAAAAAATAAAAAAAACTGAATTTAAGTTAAGTAAAATGAAGTACAGAAACAGGTGACACGAAGAAAGAAGATGGAGACTCTGCAGCAAGAATCCCAGGCGGTGAGGAAACTGGTCCAGCTGCTGCAGCGAAAGACTCCACCGCGTCCACCAACAGTGCCAGCACGAGGTTCGTCATCCATCCAGGTATGTGTCTGCTGCTAACAAAGCGCTGACACAATATCCTCTCACAGATACCAGACCTCGGCAGCACCGCTGTGACGTTCGACGAAGACGAAGTTTTGACTAAGTTCAACTGTATTTACAGTTTTTTTACCAATATTTTTCTATGTTTTTCACGGTTTACGATATTTTACGGTTTTATATTTCACAAGGTTTTTAAGGTTTAATCATGTTTTACCATATACTTTACTGGTTTTTAATGATGATTTCCAAATTTTAGTTTTTCAAGGTCATATTCATCATGTTAAACGTCTTCCGTCATATATTTGAGTAGTTTTTACTGTTTTTAATGATTTTTTGCAATATTTGACTATGTTTTTAAAGGTTTAGCATGCTGTTCGCTGTTTTAGAGTCCTCTGCCATACATTTGACTACATTAAACGGTTTTAAATGATATTGTACCATATGTTACGACCATCAATCAATTAATCTGAGTATTTTTACGGTAATCTATCATTTTTATGAGTTAATTGGGGACGGAGCCTTTTTTACAATAATTTAATCAGATTTTCAAGGTTTTACCACATTTTATCGTCTTTTACATCCGTTTTTTGATTTTCTAAATTTTATCCCATTTTTACGTGTTTTACGTTATTTTAGCACGTTTTATCATTCTCTACAGTAGTTTAAAATTTTCGACCTTTTTTCTTAAGTTTAATAATGATTTAATCACATTTTCAAGCTCTCATCAAACGATTATGGACATAGAAAATGTCTAGTCGGGACACTGAAAATATCCTACTGGACATAGAAAATGTCCTACTAGACATAGAAAATGTCCGATCGGACCTTATAAATGTCCATCGGGCAGGGGAAAAGTCTAGTCGGGACACTGAAAATGTCCTACTTGGACTTAGAAAATGTCCGCGTCTCGTATGTCTCGTAAAGTCCTATTAGAGAGGGAAATGTCTATTCGGACACTGCAAATGTCCGACCGGATATTGGAAATGTCCTTTCGGAAAGTATTTTCCGTCTTCGAGAATTTTAACTGCGCTATGCCAACTTTTCATTCATAACATTTTTAATCGCATTTTCGACTAAACAGCCGTATTTAACCTTTTTTTAAATTGTTATCATGGTTAGCCTGGTTTTTAGGGCCTTTAGGTATATTTTACTGATTTTTGGCGTGATTTTCCAATTTTTCTGATGTTTTAAATGTATTTTTGATTGTTTTCAACATTTCACCAAATACGAGGAAAAATACATAAAAACACGGTAAAATATGATCAAACGCGGCAAGATACTAAAACAACATGATATATTACGCCGTAACGTTTCAAAACGTGGAAAAATGTGATAAACCTGGTGATGTTTTGAATTTATCTCCACATTTCACCAAATAACGTGATAAAAAATCATAAAAACATGGTTCAATCTGATGAAACGTGGCGAGATACTAAAAAACGTCCACAACACGTGATAAACGTGCAAAACGAGAGTAAATGTGATAAACGAGGTAAAAATCATAAAAACATGGTTCAATATGATGAAACGTGGCGAGATACTAAAAAACGTCACAACACGTGATAAACGTGGCAAAACGAGAGTAAATGTGATAAAACGAGGTAAAATCATAAAACATGGTTCAATCTGATGAAACGTGGCGAGATACTAAAAAACGTCACAACACCTGATAAACGTGGCAAAACGAGAGTAAATGTGATAAAACGAGGTAAAAATCATAAAAACATGGTTCAATATGATGAAACGTGGCGAGATACTAAAAAAACGTCACAACACCTGATAAACGTGGCAAAACGAGAGTAAATGTGATAAAACGAGGTAAAAATCATAAAAACATGGTTCAATCTGATGAAACGTGGCGAGATACTAAAAAAACGTCACAACACCTGATAAACGTGGCAAAACGAGAGTAAATGTGATAAAACGAGGTAAAAATCATAAAAACATGGTTCAATATGATGAAACGTGGCGAGATACTAAAAAACGTCACAAACACGTGATAAACGTGGCAAAACGAGAGTAAATGTGATAAAACGAGGTAAAATCATAAAACATGGTTCAATCTGATGAAACGTGGCGAGATACTAAAAAAACGTCACAACACCTGATAAACGTGGCAAAACGAGAGTAAATGTGATAAAACGAGGTAAAAATCATAAAAACATGG